>JAHHZJ010010776.1:0-17952 GCA_021437245.1 Aegilops speltoides
ATAACTTGACACGGAATCCGAACTAAACGCATCAACGCGTGTTAGGTGATGGTCTCTTCCGGGGGAAGTGAACATGGTCTTTGGGTTATGTTTGGCGTAAGTAGGTCGGGATCACTTCTTGATCATTGCTAGCTTCACGGCCGTTCCTTTGTTTCTCTTCTCGCTCTCATTTGCATGTTAGCCACCATATCATGCTTAGCTGCTGCAACCTCACCACTTTACCTTCCTTTCCCATTAAGCTTTGCTAGTCTTGATACCCATGGTAATGGGATTCTTGAGTCCTCGTGGCTCATAGTTTACTACCTGTGATTGCGGTACGGTTGTCACGATGATCATGGCAGGCGATGTTGCTTGTTTTGGAGTTTCTTCTTCTACTTCTTGATCGGTCGATAGGTTCGGTCGGCGGCTGGGCTAGCGAGGTGGATGTCGTTTGAGTTTACTGTTTGTGTTTCATCCGTAGTCGGATGGTGCTCTTATGTAAGATGATGTTGTATTAGTGTGGCATTGTATGCCTTTTGTATTATCCCCATCTATTTGTTGGGAGCGTAGTAATTTCAAAAATTCCTCGCGCAAGATCATGGTGATGCATAGCGAGAGGGAGATGTTGTCTCGTACCCTCGTGAGCCGAGCGGGCGATCTGGCGTAGAGGAAGTAGTGTCGTTCTCCTCGCGATCAACCTATCAGCGCCGTTACTCCGGGCCTCGGAGTTCTTGACACCGTACAACTCGGTGGCGCTCCTCGGGCTCCGATCCGGCAAAGCTCGGGAGAGAGTTCGTCGGCCGCATGGCGTGGTGGCGATCTTGATGTTCTAAGCCTGGGCCGCTAAGCACGCTTCTGATATGACGAGGTGGAATATGGTGGAGGAGGCACCGCACGCTGAGAGCGATCCCAGGATCAACTTGTGTGTTCTAGGGTGCCCCCTGCGTATATAAAGGAGCAAGGGAGGGCGGCCGGCCTGGGAGGCAGCGGGAGAGTCCTCCTCCTAGTGGGACTAGGACTCCTTTTCTAGTCCAACTAGGAAGGAGGAAGGGGAAGGAAGGACGAGGGGAGGAGAGGGAAGGGGGCGCCCCCTCCTTGTCATCGGACTCCCCATGGGCGCGCGCCACCTCTAGTGCCCTCTCTCGCCCTCTCGGCCCAGGCCCATTACTTCCCGGGGGTTCGGTAACCCCTCGGCACTCAGATTTTCTTGAAACTTCGGAACCTTTAGGTGTCGAATATAGCCGTCAATATATCAATCTTTATGTCTCGACCATTTGAGACTCCTCGTCATGTCGTGATCACATCAGGGACTCGAACTCCTTGGTACATCAAAATACACAAACTCATAATATAACCGTCATGAAACCTTAAGCGTCGACGGACCCTACGGTTCGAGAACAATGTAGACATGCCGAGACCGTCTCGGTCAATAACCAATAAGCGGGACCTGGATGCCCATATTGGCTCCTACATATTCTCGAAGATCTTTATCGGTCGGACCGCAAACAACATCGTTGTTCCCTTTGTCATCGGTATGTTACTTGCGAGAGATTCGATCGTCGGTATCAATACCTAGTTCAATCTCGTTAAACGCAAGTCTCTTTACTCGTTCGTAATACATCATCTCACAGCTAACTCATTAGTTGTAATGCTTGCAAGGCTTAAGTGATGTGTATTACAGGAAGGCGAAGATACCTCTCCGGCAATCGGAGTGACAAATCTAATCTCGAAATCGCCAACCCAACATACGCCTTGGAGACACTGTAGTACTCCTTTATAATCACCCGATTCGTTGTGGCGTTTGGTAGTACCAAAGTGTTCCTCTGGTACGGAGTTGCATAATCTCATAGTTATAGGAACATGTATAAGTCATGGATAAAAGCAATAGCAACATACTAAGCGATCGGGTGCTAAGCTAATGGAATGGGTTATGTCAATCGGATCATTCAACTAATGATGTGACCTTGTTAATCAAATGACAACCCTTTGTCTATGGTTGGAAACTTAACCATCTTTGATTAACAAGCTAGTCTAATAGAGGCATACTAGTGACACTCTGTTTGTCTATGTATTCACACATGTATTATGTTTCGGTTAATACAATTCTAGCATGAATAATAAACATTTATCATGAAATAAGGAAATAAATAATAACTTTATTATTGCCTCTAGGGCATATTTCCTTGATATCCACTTGCACTAGAGTCAATAATCTAGATTACATAGTAATGATTCTAACACCCATGGAGTCTTGGTGTGATCATGTTTTGCTTTCGTGGAAGAGGCTTAGTCAGCAGATGCGCTACTTTCGAGATCCGTATGTATCTTCAAATCTCTATGTCTCCCACGGACCAAGTCCGGATGGAATTGAGCGTCTCTTGATGTGTTTGGTTCTCTTGTGAAATCTGGATTCCTTCGCTAAAGCAATTGCTCGATATTGTCACAAAAGATTTTCATTGGACCCGATGCACTAGGTATGACACCTAGATGGGATATGAACTCCTTCATCCGGACTCCTTCATTAGCTGCTTGAAGCTGCTATGTATTACTTCACATGTAGATCCCTTTCTGCGCTTTGTTTAGAAGCTGCACAAGACGGCTCCTCCGTTTAGTGTAAATACATATCCGGTTTGCGATTTAGAATCATCGGATCGATGTCAAAAGCTTGCATCAGCGTAACCATTTACGATGAGCTCTTTGTCACCTCCATATATGAAAACATATCCTTAGTCCTTTTGGTATTTGAGAATGTTCTTGACTGTCGATGATCCACTCTGGATTACTTTGGTACCTCCTGCTAAGCTTAAAGCAAGGCACACATTAGATGCAGTACACAGCATTGCATACATGATAGAGCCTATGGCTGAAGCATAGGGAACATCTTTCATTTTCTCTCTATCTTCTGCGGTGGTGGGCATTGAGTCTTACTCAACTTCACACCTTGTAACACAGGCAAGAACCCTTTCTTTGCTTGATCCATTTTGAACTTCTTCAAAATTTTGTCAAGGTATGTGCTTTGTGAAAGTCAATTAAGCATCTTGATCTATCTCTATAGATTTTGATGCCCAATATATGCAGCTTCACGAGGTCCTTCATCGAAAAACTCTTATTCAAGTATCCTTTATGCTATCCGAAATTCTATATCATTTCCGATTAGTAATATGTCATCTACATATAATATCAGAAATCTGAGCTCCACTCAATTTCTTGTAAATCTGAGGCTTCTCCAAAAGTGCTGTATAAACCCAAATCTTTGATCACACTATCAAAGCGTTTATTCTAACTCGAGATGCTTGCAGTCCATAAATGGATGCTGGAGCTTGCACACTTTTAGCTCCCTTTGGATCGATAAAACCTTACGGTTGCATCATATACAACTCTTCTTCGAAAATCCATTCGGGAATCAGTCTTTACATCCATTTGCCAAATTTCATGATCATAAAATCGGCACAATGCTAACATGATTCAGACGGACTTAAGCATCGCTCGGTGAGAAAGGTCTCATCGTAGTCAATCCCTTGAACTTGTCGAAAACCCTTTGCGACAAGTCGACTTTATGAACGATAACATTACAGTCGCGTCGGTCTTCTTCTTGAAGATCCACTTGTTTTTCTATTGCTTGCCCGACCCTCGGGCAAGTCGACCAAAGTCCACTTTGTTTCATACATGGATCCCATCTCAGATTTCATGGCCTCAAGCCATTTTGGAATCTGGGCTCACCATCGCTTCTTCATAGTTCGTAGGTTCATCATGATCTAGTAGCATGACTTCGAGAACAGGATTACCGTACCACTCAGTGCGGATCTTACTCTGGTTGATCTGAGGTTGTAGTAACTTGATGAAGTTTCATGATCGACATCATCAACTTCCTCACTATTTGGTGTATATCATGAAACGGTTTGTGACTACTCAAATAAGGAGAAGGTACATTTACCTCATCAAGTTCTACTTTCCTCCCTCACTTCTTTAGAGAAACTCAACCTCTAGAAGGATCCATTCTTGACAACAAATGTCTTGCCTTCGGATCTGTGATAGAAGGTGTACCCAACTGTCTCCTTTGGGTATCCTATGAAGACACATTTCTCCGATTTGGGTTCGAGCTTATCAGGTTGAAGCTTTTTCACATAAGCATCGCATCCCAAGGCTTTAGAAAGCGACAACTTTGGTTTCTTGCTAAACCATAGTTCATAAGGTGTCGTCTCAGCGGATTTTGCGGTGTTCTATTCCAGCGTGAATCGGCCGTCTCAAAAGATAACCCAAAGCGATAGCGGTAAATCAGCCAGAGACATCATAGATTGCACCATATCTAGTAAAAGTCTTGATTCTGACGTTCGGACACACCATTACGTTGTAGTGGTGTTCCGAATTGGCGTGAGTTGCGAAACTATTCCGCATTGTTTCAAATGTAGACCAAACTTCGTAACTCAAATATTCCACCTCCGATCGGATCGTAGAAACTTTATTTTCTTATTACGATGATTTTCAACTTCACTCGCGAAATTCTTTGAACTTTTCAAATGTTTCAGACTTATGTTTCATTAAGTAGATATACCCATATCTGCTTAAATCATCTGTGAAGGTGAGAAAATACTTGATATCATCCGCTGAGCCTCAATATTCATCGGACCACATACATCTGTATGTATGATTTCCAACAAATCTGTTGCTCTCTCCATAGTCTGGGAAGGCAGGGTTTGTCATCTTGCCCATTAGGAGGCCGCGGTTAGCATAAGTGCAAGTGATTCATAATCAAGTGACTCCAAAAGTCCATCAGTATGGAGTTTCTTCATAAGCTTTATACAGATATGTAGCCTAAGCGGCGATTACCACAAATAAGTTGCACTATCATTATCAACTCTGCATCTTTTGGTTTCAACATTATGAATATGTGTATCACTACTATCGAGATTCATTAAAATAGACCACTCTTCAAGGGTGCATGACCATAAAGATATTACTCATATAAATAGAACAACCATTATTCTCTGATTTAAATGAATAACCGTCTAGCATCAAACAAGATCCAGATATAATGTTCATGCTCAGCGCTGGCTGCGCAAATAACAATTATTTAGGTCTAAAACTAATCCCGAAGGTAGATGTAGAGGTAGCGATGCCGACGCGATCGATCATCGACTTTGGAACCATTTCCACAGCGCGCGTCACCTCGTCCTTTGCGGTGTTAAGCAATCCGTGAGTCCACTGTTTGAGTTGCAAATATTAACAGCAGAACCGATTATCAAATACCAGTGCTACTATGAGAGCTCTAGTAATTACATCAATAACATGTATATCACATATACCTTTGTTCTGCCATCCTTCTTATCCTTAAATACTTGGGGTTCCGCTTCCGATGACCGGTCGCTTGCGATAGAAGCACTCGATTTCGAGTTTAGGTCGAGACTTGGGTTTCTTCTCTGAGCAGCAACTTGCATTTGCTGTTCTTCTTGAAAGTTCCTTCTTCTTCCTTTGCCTTTCTTCTTGAAACTAGTGGTCTTATTGACCATCAACACTTGATGCTCCTTCTTGATTTCTACCTCCATGCCTTTAGCATTGCGAAGAGCTTCCGAACATAGTCTTTACTAACCCTTGCATATTATAGTTCATCACGAAGCCTTTGTAGCTTGGTGGCGATGATTGAAGAATTACATCAATGACACAATCATCAGGAAGATTAACTCCCAGTTGAGTCAAGTGATTGTAATACCCGGACATTACAGTATGTGCTCACTTCAGACCCATTCTCCTCCATCTTGCAGATATAGAACTTATTGGATTTCCTTATCTCTCAATCCGGGCATTACTGTTGAAATATCCTTCAACTCTGGAACATCTCATATGCTCATATTCAAACGTCGGTGAAGACGGTTCTAGCCGTAAGCATAGCTGTGAACTATAGGTAGTCATCAGCTTTGCTCTGCGAGACGTTCTTGCGTCGGATTGCATCAGGCGAACTGGCACCAGCGGTGCATCCAAACGTAACTCTACGTGCATGAGGATAATCCTCGGAATTCGGACCCGATCCGTGTAATTGCTACCATCATCTTTCAACTTTGCTTTCTCAAGAGCGCATTAAAATTCACGAAACAACGACGAGCCATCTATCTACAAACAAACATAGACAAGCAAGATACTATCGGTACTAAGTTCATGATAAATTTAAGTTCAATTAATCATATTCTTAAGAACTCCCACTTAGCAGACATCTCTCTAGTCATCTAAGTGATCCGTGATCCAAATCAACTAAACCATAACCGATCATCACGTGAGATGGAGTAGTTTTCAATGGTGAACATCTTATGTTGATCATATCTACTATATGATTCACTTTCGACCTTTCGGTCTCCGTGTTCGAGGCCATATCGCATATGCTAGGCTCGTCAAGTTTAACTTAGTATTCTGCGTGTGCAAAACGGCTTGCCCGTTGTAGATGGACGTGAGCTTATCACACCGATCATCCGTGGTGTCTCGACACGACGAACTTTGGCAATGGTGCATACTCGGGGAACACTACTTGATAATTTTAGTGAGAGATCATCTTAAAATGCTCCGTCAATCAAAGCAAGATAAGATGCATAAAGGATAAACATCACATGCAATCAATATAAGTGATATGATATGGCCATCATCATCTTGTGCTTGTGATCTCCATCTTGGCCTCGTCGTGATCACCATCGTCACCGTGCGACACCTTGATCTCCATCGTAGCATCGTTGTCGTTCGCCATCTATTGCTTCTCGACTATCGCTACCGCTTTAGTGATAAAGTAAAAGCAATTACAGGCGTTGCATTTCATACAATAAGCGACAACCATATGGCTCGACCGATTGCGATAACTTTGGTTACAAAACATGATCATCTCATACAATAAAATATAGCATCACGTCTTGACCATATCACATCACAATGCCTGCAAAAACAAGTTAGGCGTCCTCTACTTTGTTGTTGCAAATTTACGTGGCGCTACGGGCTTTAGCAAAACCGTTCTTACCTCGCATCAAAACCACAGCGATAGTTTGTCAAATAGACTCGTTTAACCTTCACAAGGACAGGCGTATCTTCGGTTCAACTAAAGTGAGAGGCGAGACACCCGCCCCACCTTTAAGCACGAGTGCTCGTAGCAGTGAAACCAGTCTCGCATAAAGCGTCGCGTAATGTCGGTCGGGCCCTTCATCTCCTTACCGCTGAACCAAAGTATGACATCTTTGGTAGGTAGTATGACTTGTATCGTCCACAACTCACTTGTGTTCTACTCGTGCAAAACATCAAACCATAAAACCTAGGCTCGGATGCCTTGTTGGGGAGCGTAGTAATTTCAAAAATTTCCCTGCTACGCAAGATCAATGTGATGCATAGCGAGAGGGAGAGTGTTGTCTCGTCCCTCGTGAACCAAGGCGGAGCGATCTGGCGTGAGGAAGTAGTCTCGTTCTCCTCGCGATCAACGATCGGCCCGTTAGTCGGCGCCTCCGAGTTCTTAGCACCGTACAGCTCGGTGATGCTCCTCGGGCTCCGATCCGGCAAAGCTCGGGAGAGAGTTCCGTAAGCCACGGCGTGGTGGCGATCTTGATGTTCTACCGATGAGGGCTTCGCCTAAACACGCTTCTGATATGACCAAGGTGGAATATGGTGGAGGGCACCGCCTGCACTGAGAGCGATCTCAGGATCAACTTGTGTGTTCTGGGTGCCCCCCCCTTGTATATAAAGGAGCAGGGGAGGGCGGCCGGCCTGGGAGGCCAGGGGGGTCCTCCTCCTGGTGGGAGTAGGGACTCCCCTTTCCTATCCAACTAGGAAGGAGGAAGGGAAGGAAGGAGAGGAGAGGAGGAAGGGGCGCGCCCCCCTCCTTGTCCTACGGACTCCCCATGGGGGGTGGTGGCGCCACCTCCTGGTGCGGCCCTCTCTCCCCTCTCGGCCCAATAAGGCCCATTACTTCCCGGGGTTCGGTAACCCCTCGGCACTCCGGTTTTCTCGGAAACTTCGGAACCTTTCGGTGTCGAATATAGCCGTCCAATATATCAATCTTTATGTCTCGACCATTTGAGACTCCTCGTCATGTCGTGATCACATCGGGACTCTGAACTCCTTGGTACATCAAAATACACAAACTCATAATATAACCGTCATCAAAACCTTAAGCGTGCGGACCCTACGGTTCGAGAACAATGTAGACATGGCCGAGACCGTCTCGGTCAATAACCAATAAGGGACCTGGATGCCCATATTGGCTCCTACATATTCTCGAAGATCTTTATCGGTCGGACCGCATAACAACATACTTTGTTCCTTGTCATCGATATGTTACTTGCGAGATTCGATCGTGGTATCAATACCTAGTTCAATCTGTTCAGCAAGTCTCTTTACTCGTTTAAGTAATACATCATCTCCAGCTAACTCATTAGTTGTAATGCTTGCAAGGCTTAAGTGATGTGTATTACGAGAGACCAGAATACCTCTCCGAGCAATCGGGTGACAAATCCTAATCTCAAATCGCCAACCCAACATCGCCTTTGGAGACACTAGTACTCCTTTATAATCACCCGATTCGTTGTGGCGTTTGGTAGTACCAAAGTGTTCCTCCGATGGCAGGGTTGCATAATCTCATAGTTATAGGAACATATATAAGTCATGGATAAAAGCAATAGCAACATACTAAGCGATCGGTGCTAAGCTAATGGAATGGGTCATGTCAATCAGATCATTCAACTAATGATGTGACCTTGTTAATCAAATGACAACCCCTTTGTCTATGGTTAGGAAACTTAACCATCTTTGATTAACAAGCTAGTCTAATGAAGGCATACTAGTGACACTCTGTTTGTCTATGTATTCACACATGTATTATGTTTGATTAATACAATTCTAGCATGAATAATAAACATTTATCATGAAATAAGAAATAAATAATAACTTTATTATTGCCTCTAGGGCATATTTCCTTCAACCGCTACCGGATCTCACTACTATCATTGCTATGCTAGTTGCTTCGTTCTATCGCTATCTTTGCGCTACCTATCATTTGCTCTTCAAGCCTCCCAAATTGCCATGAACCTCTAACCTTTGACACCATTCCTAGCAAACCATTGATTGGCTATGTTACGCTTTGCTCAGCCCTCTTATAAGCGTTGCTAGTTGCGGTGAAGTTGAAGATTGCTCCATGGTGGGCCGGGGTTTATGTTGGGATATCACAATATCTCTTATATTATTAATGCATCTATATATTTGGTAAAGGGTGGAAGGCTCGGCCTTATGACAGTGTTTTGTTCCCTCTTGCCGCCCTAGTTTCCGTCATACGGTGTTATGTTCCCGGTTTTGCGTTCCTTCTGCGGTCGGGTGATTTATAGGACCCCTGACGTTCGCTTTGAATAAGACTCCTCGGCAAAGGCCCAACATTGGTTTTACCATTTGCCTCACCTATTACCCTTTTTCCCTTGGGGTCGCGCATCCCAAGGGTCATCTTTTTGCCCCGGGCCAATGCTTTCTAAGTGTTGGTCAAACTAGAAACCACTTGCAGCGCCACCTCGAAACTTGAGGGCTGGTTCTAGTTATGCGTCTTGCTCATCCGTTGTGGCTGAGGCGAGATCTGCGGCTAGTATCGGGATGTCGACCGGCAGGGAGTCTTCTGGTCTTGTTTTACCATTGTCGAAATGTCTTGGAAAGGTTCGAGGCGTCGGGTCTTCACGGAGAAGGTCTATTCCGTTGATCGCGAGAAGCTTGTCATGGGCTAAGTTGGGACACCCTGGGGTTTAAACTTTCGAGACCGTGCAGCGGTTATGTGGCGAGATGGGAATTTGTTAATGTTGGTTTAGATAACTTGACACGGATCCGAACTAAACGCATCAACGCGTGTGTAGCCGTGATGGTCTCTTCTCGGTGGTCGGAAGTGAACATGGTCTTTGGGTTATGTTTGGCGTAAGTAGGAGTCGGGATCACTTCTTGATCATTGCTAGCTTCACGACCGTTCCTTTGTTTCTCTTCTCGCTCTCATTCGCGTATGTTAGCCACCATATCATGCTTAGCCGCTGCTGCAACCTCACCACTTTACCTTCCTTTCCCATTAAGCTTTGCTAGTCTTGATACCCATGGTAATGGGATTCTTTGAGTCCTCGTGGCTCCGAGTTTTACCTGATTGCGAGTAAAGGTTGTCGATGATCATGGCCGAGGCGATGTTGCTTTTTGGAGTTTCTTCTTACGCTTCTTTGATGGGATAGGTTCGGTCGGCGCTGGCTAGCAGTGGATGTCGTTTGAGTTTACATTTGTGTTTCATCCGTAGTCGGATGGTGCTCTTATGTAAGATGATGTTGTATTAGTGTGGCATTGTATGCCTTTTATGCGTATCCCCATCTATTTGTTGGGGAGCGTAGTAATTTCAAAAAATTCCTCGCGCACGCAAGATCATGGTGATGCATAGCGAGAGGAGAGTGTCTGTCGTGCCCTCGTGAACCGAAGCGGGCGATCACAACGTGAAGAGAAGTAGTACGTACGTTCTCCTCGCGATCAGCGATCCAAGCCGTTACTCAGGCGCCTCAGAGTTCTTGACACCGTACAGCTCCGGTGGCGCTCCTCGGGCTCACGATCCGGCAAAGCTCACGGGAGAGAAAGTTCCGTCGGCCTGGCGATGGTCACGATCTTGATGTTACCCTCACGCGGGCTTCGCCTAAGCACACGGTGATATGACCGAGTGGATTATGGTGGAGGGGGAGCACTGCACGCCGCTAGAGAGCGATCTCAAGGATCAACTTGTGTGTTCTGGGTGCCCCCACTCCGTATATAAAGGAGCAAGGGAGGCGCGGCCGGCCCTAGGGCCCGCCATGCGGAGAGGGAGTCCTCCTCCTAGTGGGAGTAGGACTCCCCTTTCTAGTCAACTAGGAAGGAGGAGGGAGGAGGAAGGAGAGGAGGGAAGGGAGCGCCCCTCTGTCATGCCAGGCTGGGCCTGGAAGGCGCCACCTCCTGCGGCCCTCTCCCCTCTCAGCCCAATAAGGCCCATTACTTCCAAAAGGTTCCTGTAACCCCTCGGCAACTCAGGTATCTCCGAAACTTCCGGAACCTTTCCGGTGTCCGAATATAGCCGTCCAATATATCAATCTTTATGTCTCGACCATTTCGAGACTCCCTCGTCATGTCCGTGATCACATCCGGGACTCGAACTCCTTCGGTACATCAAAATACAAAAACTCATAATATAACGATCATGAAACCTTAAGCGTCTGCGGACCCTACGGTTCGAGAACAATGTAGAACATGACCGAGACCGTCTCCGGTCAATAACCAATAGCGGGACCTGGATGCCCATATTGGCCAAACCATATTCTCCCTGAAGATCTTTATCGGTCAGGACCGCATAACAACATACGTTGTTCCCTTTGTCATCGGTATGTTACTTGCAGAGATTCGATCGTCGGTATCCAATACCTAGATTCAATCTCACGTTACCGGAAAGTCTCTTTACTCGTTCCAATAATACATCATCTCACAGCTAACTCATTAGTTGTAATGCTTTGAGGCTTAAGTGATGTGCATATTAAGAGGGCCGAAGATACCTCTCAGAGCAATGGAGTGACAAAATCCTAATCTCGAAATACGCCAACCCAACATACGCCTTTGGAGACACACGTAGTACTCCTTTATAATCACCCGATTCACGTTGTGGCGTTTGGTAGTACCAAAGTGTTCCTCCAATAAGCGGAGTTGCATAATCTCATAGTTATGGGAACATGTATAAGTCATGGATAAAAGCAATAGCAACATACTAAGCGATCGGGTGCTAAGCTAATGGAATGGGTCATGTCAATCGAGATCATTCAACTAATGATGTGACCTTGTTAATCAAATGACAACTCCTTTGTCTATGGTTAGGAAACTTAACCATCTTTGATTAACAAGCTAGTCTAATGAGAGGCATACTAGTGACACTCTGTTTGTCTATGTATTCACACATGTATTATGTTTCTAGGTTAATACAATTCTAGCATGAATAATAAACATTTATCATGAAATAAGGAAATAAATAATAACTTTATTATTGCCTCTAGGGCATATTTCCTTGAGTCTCCCACTTGCACTAGAGTCAATAATCTAGATTACATAGTAATGATTCTAACACCCATGGATCTTGAATGCTTGATCATGTTTTGCTCGTGGAAGAGGCTTAGTCCAATGGTGCCTACGATCAGATCCGTATGTATCTTACAAATCTCTCTATGTCTCCCACTGGACCAAGTCCGGATGGAATTGAGGCGTCTCTTGATGTGTTTGGTTCTCTTGTGAAATCTGGATTCCTTTGCTAAAATGATTGCTCGAGTATTGTCAAAAAGATTTTCATTGGACCCGATGCTACTAGGTATGACACCTAGATGGGATATGAACTCCTTCATCCGACTCCTTCATTAGCTGCTTGAAAGCCTGTAACCTCTGCTTCACATGTAGATCCAGCTTAACGCTTTGTTTAGAAACTGCACTAATGGCAGCTCCTCCGTTTAGTGTAAATCATTATCCGGTCCTGCGATTTAGAATCAAATCCGGATGGGTGTCAACTTGCATCAGCGTAACCATTTACGATGAGCTCTTTGTCACCTCCATATCTGAGAAACATATCCTTAGTCCTTTTGGAGTATTTGGGATGTTCTTGAGCGCTGTCGATGATCCCTCACAGATTACTTTGGTACCTCCTGCTAAAGCTTATAGCAAGGCACACATCAGTATGGCACACACAGCATTGCATACATGATAGAGCCTATGGCCCGAAGCATAGGAACATCTTTCATTTTCTCTCTATCTTCTGCGGTGGTCGGGCATTGAGTCTTACTCAACTTCACCTTGTAACGAGCAGAACCCTTTCTTTTAGATCCATTTGAACTTCTTCAAAATTTTGTCAAGGTATGTGCTTTGTGAAAGTCCAATTAAGCGTCTTGATCTATCTCCTATAGATTTTTGATGCCCAATATATAAGCTGAGCTTCACAGAGGTCCTTCATTGAAAAACTCTTATTCAAGTATCCTTTATGCTATCCAGAAATTCTATATCATTTCCGATTAGTAATATGTCATCTACATATAATATCGAAATGCTCTGAGCTCCCACTCACTTTCTTGTAAATCTGAGCTTCTCCAAAGTGCGTATAAACCCAAATACTTTGATCACACTATCAAGCGTTTATTCCAACTCGAGATATCTTGCACGATCCATAAATGGATCATTTGGAGCTTGCACACTTTGTTAGCTCCCTTTGGATCGATAAAACCTTACGGTTGCATCATATACAACTCTTCTTCGAAATCCATTCAGGAATCTGCAGTCTTTACATCCATTGCCAAATTTCATAATCATAAAATCGGCAATTGCTAACATGATTCAGATGGACTTAAGCATCGCTTCGGGTGAGAAAGGTCTCGCCGTAGTCAATCCTTGAACTTGTCGAAAACCTTTGCACAAAGTCGAGCTTTATAAACGATAACATTACCGTCAATCGGTCTTCTTCTTGAAGATCCATTGTTTCTAACCTTTTGACCCTCGGGCAAATCGACCAAAATCCACTTTGTTTTCATATGGATCCCATCGAGATTTCATGGCCTCAAGCCATTTTGCGAATCTGGGCTCACCATCGCTTCTTCATGTAGTTGGAGTTCATCATGATCTGTTCTGACTTCGAACAGGATTACCGTACCACTCGGTGCGGATCTTACTCTGGTTGATCTCGAGGTTTTGTAGTAACTTGATCTGAAGTTTCATGATCAACATCATCAACTTCCTCACTATTTGGTGTAGATGTCTCGAAGCGGTTTCTGCGATAAACTACTTTCAATAAGGGAGAATGCGATTACCTCATCAAGTTCTACTTTCCTCCCCTCACTTCTTTGAGAGAAACTCCTTCTCTAGAAAGGATCCATTCTTAACAACAAATGTCTTGCCTTGGATCTGTGATAGAAGGTGTACCCATGTCTCCTTTGGGTATCCTATGAAGACACATTTCTGATTTGGGTTCGAGCTTATCGGGTTGAAGCTTTTCACATAAGCATCACATCCCCAAACTTTAAAGCGACAACTTTGGTTTCTTGCTAAACCATAGTTCATAAGGTGTCGTCTCAGCGGTTTTGGGTGTTCTATTCAGCGTGAATCGGCCGTCTCGAGCATAACCCCAAAGCGATAGCGGTAAATCTGTAAGAGACATCATAGATCGCACCATATCTAGTAAAGTCGATTCTGACGTTCGGACACACCATGGTTGTGATGTTCCGTGTGGCGTGAGTTCGAAACTATTCGCATTGTTTCAAATGTAGACCAAACTTCGTAACTCAAATATTAGCCTCCACGATCGGATCGTAGAAACTTTATTTTCTTATTACGATGATTTTCAACTTCACTCTGAAATTCTTTGAACTTTTCAAATGTTTGGACTTATGCTTCATTAAGTAGATATACCCATATCTGCTTAAATCATCTGTGAAGGTGAAAAATACGATATCCGCCATGAGCCTCAACATTCATCGGACCACATACATCTGTTATGATTTCCAACAAATCTATTGCTCTCTCCATAGTCAGGGAGCAGGGGTTCTAGTCATCTTGCCCATGAGGCCGGTTACAAGTGCCAAGTGATTCATAATCAAGTGACTCCAAAAGTCCATCGATATGGAGTTTCTTCATGCGCTTTATACCGATATGACCTAAGCGGTAGTGCCACAAATAAGTTGCACTATCATTATCAACTCTGCATCTTTTGGTTTCAACATTATGAATATGTGTATCACTACTATGAGATTCATTAAAATAGACCACTCTTCAAGGGTGCATGACCATAAAGATATTACTCATATAAATAGAACAACCATTATTCTCGATTTAAATGAATAACCGTCTGCATCAAACAAGATCCAGATATAACGTTCATCCTCAACCGGCACCAAATAACAATTATTTGGTCTAAAACTAATCCGAAGGTAGATGTAGAGGTAGCGTGCCGACCGCGATCACATCGACTTTGGAACCATTTCCCAGGCGCATCGTCACCTCGTCCTTTGCCGGTGTTAAGCAATCGTAGTCCTGTTTGAGTTGCAAATATTAGCAGAACCCGATATCAAATACCAGTGCTCTTGCGAGCTCTAGTAAGGTACACATCAATAACATGTATATCACATATACCTTTGTTCACCTTGCCATCCTTCTTATCCGCCAAATACTTGGGGCAGTTCCGCTTCCGTGACCGTTGCTTGCGTAGAAGCACTCGATTTCAGGTTTAGGTCCAGACTTGGGTTTCTTCTCTGACGGCAACTTGTTTGCTGTTCTTCTTGAAGTTCCTTCTTCTTCCCTTTGCCTTTCTTCTTGAAACTAGTGGTCTTATTGACCATCAACACTTGATGCTCCTTCTTGATTTCTACCTCCGAGCCTTTAGCATTGCGAAGAGCTCGAGCATAGTCTTTACTAACCCTTGCATATTATAGTTCATCACGAAGCCTTTGTAGCTTGGTGGCGGTGATTGAAGAATTACATCAATGACACAATCATCCGGAAGATTAACTCCGGTTGAGTCAAGTGATTGTAATACCCGGACATTAAGTATGTGCTCCGAGACCCATTCTCCTCCATCTTGCAGCTATAGAACTTATTGGAACTTCATATCTCTCAATCCGGGCATTACTTTGAAATATCAACTTCAACTCTGGAACATCTCATATGCTCCATGACGTTCAAGCGTCGTTGAAGACCGGTTCTAAGCCGTAAAGCATGGCACCGAACTATAGAGTAGTCATCGGCTTTGCTCGCGGACGTTCTTACGTCGGGTTCATCGACACGGCCTGGCACAGCGGTGCATCGGGGCGTAACTCTTACTGCAGCAATGAGGATAATCCTCGAGTTCGGACCCGATCCGTGTAATTCTACCATCATCTTTCAACTTTGCTTTCTCAAAGGCATTAAAATTCAACGGAACAACGCCACGAGCCATCTATCTACAAACAAACATAGACAAGCAAGATACTATCGGTACTAAGTTCATGATAAATTTAAGTTCAATTAATCATATTACTTAGAACTCCCACTTAGGCAGACATCTCTCTAGTCATCTAAGTGATCCGTGATCCAAATCAACTAAACCATAACCGATCATCCGTGAGATGGAGTAGTTTTCAATGGTGAACATCTTATGTTGATCATATCTACTATATGATTCACGCTCAACCTTCGGTCTCCGTGTTAGAGGCCATATCCATATGCTAGGCTCGTCAAGTTTAACTGAGTATTACTGCGTGTGCAAAACGGCTTGCACCCGTTGTAGATGGACGTGAGCTTATCCACCGATCATCACGTGGTGTCTCGCACGACGAACTTTGGAGCGTGCATACTCGGGAGAACACTACTTGATAATTTTAGTGAGAGATCATCTTAAAATGCTACCGTCGATCAAAGCAAGATAAGATGCATAAAGAATAAACATCACATGCAATCAATATAAGTGATATGATATGGCCATCATCATCTTGTGCTTGTGATCTCCATCTCCGAAGCACCGTTGTGATCACCATCGTCACCGGTAGCGACACCTTGATCTCCATCGTAGCATCGTTGTCGTTCGCCATCTATTGCTTCTATGACTATCGCTACGCTTTAGTGATAAAGTAAAAGCAATTACAGGCGTTTGCATTTCATACAATAAGCGACAACCATATGGCTCCGCCGATTGCCGATAACTTTGGTTACAAAACATGATCATCTCATACAATAAAATATAGCATCACGTCTTGACCATATCACATCACAACATGCCTGCAAAAACAAGTTAGGCGTCCTCTACTTTGTTGTTGCAAATTTTACGTGGCTGCTGGGCTTTAGCAAGAACCGTTCTTACCTATGCATCAAAACCACAGCGATAGTTTGTCAAATAGACTCGTTTTAACCTACACAAGGACGGGCGTAGCCTTTTCAGTTCAACTAAAGTGAGAGAAGACACCCGCCCGCCACCTTTAAGCCGAGTGCCGTAGCAGTGAAACCGGTCTCGCGTAGCGTATCGTAATGTCGGTCGGGCGCTTCATCTCCATCTTCTGAACCAAAGTATGACATCTTTGGTGGCGTTATGACTTATATTCACAACTCACTTGTGTTCTACTCGTGCAAAACATCAAACCATAAAAACCTAGGCTCGGATGCCCTGTTGGGAGCGTAGTAATTTCAAAAATTTCCTCCGCACGCAAGATCATGGTGATGCATAGCGAGAGGAGAGTGTTGTCTCGTACCTTCGTGACCGAGCGGGCGATCACAACATAGAGGAAGTAGTCGTCGTTCTCCTCGCGATCAACGATCCAGCGCCGTTACTCCGGTGCCTCCGAGTTCTTGACACACGTACAGCTCGGTGGCGCTCCTCGGGCTCCGATCCGGCAAAGCTCGGGGAGAGAGTTCTCGACCGACGGCGTGGTGGCGATCTTGATGTTCTACCGGCGAGGGCTTCGCCTAAGCACGCTTCTGATATGACCGAGGTGGAATATGGTGGAGGCACCGCACCGGCTAAGGGCGATCTCAAGGATCAACTTGTGTGTTCTAGGGTGCCCCTGGTATATAAAGGAGCAAGGGAGGGCAGGCGGCCTAGGAGGCGCCCAGGGAGAGTCCTCCTCCTAGTGGGAGTAGGACTCCCTTTCCTAATCCAACTAGGAAGGAGGAAGGGGAAGGAAGGAGGGGAGGGAGAGGGAAGGCGCCCCCTTCCTGTCCTATGGACTCCCCATGAGGGCGCCACCTCTGGTGCGGCCCTCTCTCCCCTCTCGGCCCAATAAGGCCCATTACTTCCCGGGGGTTCGGTAACCCTCGGCACTCCGTTTTCTCCGGAAACTTGGAACCTTTCGATGTCGAATATAGCCGTCAATATATCAATCTTTATGTCTCGACCATTTCAAGACTCCTCGTCATGTCGTGATCACATCGGGACTCGAACTCCTTGGTACATCAAAATACAAAACTCATAATATAACCATCGCCGAAACCTTAGCGTGGGCCCCG
>JAHHZJ010010779.1:0-18215 GCA_021437245.1 Aegilops speltoides
ATGTTATTGATGTGTACCTTACTAGAGCTCATGATGCTTTGGGTATTTGATCTTGGTTACATTGCTAATATTTGCAACTTCGAAGCAGGGACTACTGGATTAGCGAACAACGGCAAAGGGCGAGGTGACGATCTGGCGTGGGAAATGGTTCCAAAGTCGATGTGATCGCTGATCGACACGCTACCTCTACATCTACCTTGGGATTAGTTTTAGACCTAAATAATTGTTATTTGGTGCTGCGTTGAGCATGAACATTATATCTGGATCTTGTTTGATGCGAGGCGGTTATTCATTTAATCGAGAGAATAATGGTTGTTCTATTTATATGAGTAATATCTTTTATGGTCATGCACCCTTGAGGTGGTCTATTTTTAATGAATCTCGATAGTAGTGACACACATATTCATAATGTTGAAACCAAAAGATGCGAGTTGATAATGATAGTGCAACTTATTTGTGGCTTTGCCGTTTAGGTCATATCGATTGTAAAGCGCATGAAGAAACTCCATCTTGATGGACTTTTGGAGTCACTTGATTATGAATCACTTGGCACTTGCGAACCGTGCCTCATGGGCAAGATGACTAGAACACCGTTCTCGGTACTATGGAGAAAGACAGATTTGTTGGAAATCATACATCTGAGATGTATGTGGTCCGATGAATATTGAGGCTCGTGGCGGATATCGTTATTTTCTCACCTTCACAGATGACTTAAGCGAGATATGGGTATATCTACTTAATGAAACATAAGTGCGAAACGTTTGAAAAGTTCAAAGAATTTGAGTGAAGTTGAAAATCATCGTAACAAGAAAATTAAGTTTCTCGATCGATCGTGGAGGTGAATATTTGAGTTCTGAGTTTGGTCTACATTTGAAACAATGCGGAATAGTTTGCAACTCCATACCGGAACACCACGCGTAATGGTGTGTCGAGCGTCGTGTCGTGCTTTACTAGATATGGTGCGATCTATGATGTCTCTTCTGATTTACGCTATCGTTTTGGGGTTATGCTCTAGAGACGGCCGCATTCACCTGAATAGAACACCGTCGAAATCCGTTGAGGCGACACCTTATGAACGTGGTTTAGCAAGAAACCAAAGTTGTCGTTTCTTAAAGTTTGGGGATGCGATGCTTATGTGAAAAAGCTTCAACTGATAAGCTCGAACCCAAATCGAATGTGTCTTCATAGGATACCCAAAGGAGACAGTTGGGTACACCTTCTATCACAGATCCGAAGGCAAGACATTACGTTGCTAAGAATGGATCCTTTCTAGAAGGAGTTTCTCTCGAAAGAAGTGAGTGGGAGGAAAGTGGAACTTGATGAGGTAATAGTACCTTCTCCCTTACTTGAAAGTAGTTAAATCGCGAAACCGGTTTACGAGATACCTACACCAAGTAGTGAGGAAGTTGATGATGTTGATCATGAAACTTGAGATCAAGTTCTTGCAGAACCTCGTAGATCAACAGTATGATCCGACCCGAGTGAATGCGGTAATCCTGTTCGGAAGTCATGCTACTAGATCATGATGAACCTCACGAACTATGAAGAAGCGATGGTGAGCCAGATTCATAAAATGGCTTGAGGCCATGAAATCGAGATGGGATCCATGTATGAAAACAAAGTATGGACTTTGGTTGACTTGCCGGAGGTAGGCAAGCAATAGAAAACAAGTGGATCTTCAAGAAGAAGGGCGGCAGCGGTAATATTCTTTGTCTATAAAGCTCGACTTATGCAAAGGTTTTCGACAAGTTCAAGGGATTGACTACGATGAGACCTTCTCACCCGTGGCGATGCTTAAGTCCGTCCGAATCATGTTAGCAATTGCGCATTTTATGATTATGAAATTTGGCAAATGGATGTAAAGACTGCATTCTGAATGGATTTACGGAAGAAGAGTTGTATATGATGCAACCAAAGGTTTTATCGATCCAAGGGAGCTAACAAAGTGTGCAAGCTCCAGTGATCCATATATGGACTGGTGCAAGCATCTCGGAGTTGGAATAAGCGTTTTGATAGTGTGATCAAAGCATTTGGGTTTGTCTGAGACTTTTGGAGAGCTGTATTTACAAGAAAGTGAGTGGGAGCTCTGTAGCATTTCCGATCTTATATGTGGATGACATATTGCTGATCGGAAATGATATAAAATTCTGGATAGCATAAAGGGATACTTGAATAAGAGTTTTTCAATGAAAGACCTCGGTGAAGCTGCTTACATATTGGGCATCAAGATCTATAGAGATAGATCAAGGCAGCTTAATTGGACTTTCACAAAGCACATACCTTGACAAAGTTTTGAAGAAGTTCAAAATGGATCAAGCAAAGAAAGGGTTCTTGCACTGTGTTACAAGGTGTGAAGTTGAGTCGGACTCAATGCCCGACCACTGCGAAGATAGAGAGAAAATGAAAGATGTTCCTATGCTTCAGCCATAGGCTCTATCATGTATGCAATCTTGTGTACGGGACCTGATGTGTGCCTTGCTATAAGCCTAGCAGGAGGTACCAAAGTAATCGAGTGGATCCTTTGGACAGCGGTCAGAACATCTGAAATACGAAAAGGACTAAGGATATGTTTCTACGTATATGGAGGTGACAAAGAGCTCATAAATGGCAGTTACGTTGATGCAAGCTTTGACACGATCCAGGACGATTCTAAATCGCAGACGGATCGTATTTACACTAAGCGGAGGAGGCTGTCGGTTGGTGCGGTTCTAAACAAAGCGTCGTGGCGGGATCTACATGTGAAGCGGAATACATAGCAAGCGAAGCAGCTAATGAAAGTGCGGATGAAGGAGTTCATATCCGATCTAGGTGTCATACCTAGTGCATCGGGTCAATGAAAATCTTCTGTGACAATCTTGGAGCAATTGCCTTAGCAAAGGAATCCAGATTTCACAAGAGGACCAAGCACATCAAGAGCGCTTCAATTCCATCCGGGACTTAGTCGAGACGGGAGACATAGAGATTTGCAAGATACATACGGATCTGAATGTTGCGAGACCGTTGACTAAGCCTCTTCCACGAGCAAAACATGATCAACACCAAGACTCCATGGGTGTTAGAATCATTACTATGTAATCTAGATTATTGACTCTAGTGCAAGTGGGAGGCTGAAGGAAATATGCCTAGAGGCAATAATAAAGTTATTATTTATTTCCTTATTTCATGATAAATGTTTATCATTCATGCTAGAATTGTATTAACGGAAACATGATACATGTGTGAATGCATAGACAAAACAACATGTCACTAGTATGCCTCTACTAGACTAGCTTGTTAATCAAAGATGGTTATGTTTCCTAACCATGAACAAGGAGTTGTTATTTGATTAACAAGGTCACATCATTAGTAGAATGATCGATTGACATGACCCATTCCTTAGCTTAGCACCACGATCGTTTAGTATGTTGCTCTTGCTTTTATCCATGACATATACATGTTCCTATAACTATGAGATTATGCAACTCCGTTTACGGAGGAACACTTTAGGTGCTACCAAGCGTCCTACAATAACTGGGTGATTATAAAGTAGTTACAGGTGTCTCCAAAGGCAAATGTTGGGTTGGCGTATTTGAGATTAGGTTTTGTCACTCCGATTGTCGGAGAGGTATCTCTGGCCTCTCGGTAATGCACATCACTTAAGCCTTGCAAGCACTACAACTAATGAGTTAGTTGTGAGATGATGTATTACGGAGCGAGTAAAGAGACTTGCATTAGCAGATTGAACTAGGTATTGGATACCGGCGATCGAATCTCGGGCAAGTAACTCTACCGATGACAAAGGGAACAGCGTATGTTGTTATGCGATCGACCGACAAAGATCTTACGTAGAATATGTAGGAACCAATATGGGCATCCAGGTCCGCTGTTGGTTATTGACCGTGAATAGTTCTAGGTCATGTCTACATTGTTCTCGAACCGTAGGGTCCATGCAGCTTAAGGTTTCGATGGCGAGTTATTATGAGTTTATGTATTTTGATGTACGAAGGAGTTGAGTCCGGATGTGATCACGGACATGACGAGGAGTCTCGAAATGGTCGAGACATAAAGATTGATATATTGGAAGCCTATGTTTGGAGTTGGAATGGTTCGGCGGCAGCGAATTCTTGGAGATGCGGGAGGTTGGAACCCCGGGAGGAGGTAAATGGGCCTCTATGGGCCTTAGTGGAAAGGAGAAGGGCCAGCCCTAGTGGTGGCCTCCCCTTCCCTAGTCCTACTAGGACTAGGAGAAGGCCGACCCCTCTCTCTCTTTCCCCCCTCAGGAATCCTAGTCCAACTAGGATTGGGGGGAATCCTACTCGGAGGAGTAGGACTCCTGGCGCGCCACCCTTGGCCTGCGGCCCCTCCCCTTGCTCCTTTATATCACGGGGGCAGGGGGCACCTTGGAACACACAAGTTGATCTTGAGATCGTTCCTTAGCCGTGTGCGGTGCCCCCTCCACCATATTCCACCTCGGTTATACCGTCGTGAAGCTTAAGCGGCCCTGTGATGAAACATCAAGATCGTCACACGCCGTCGTCTTGTGAAACTCTCCTCGACACTCGGCTGGATCGGTCTGAGGGCGTCATCGAGCTGTCGTGTCAAGAACTTCGGGCGTCGAATGTAATGCGCCGGGATCGGTCGGATCGCGAGGAGAACGTCGACTACTTCCTCTCGTTGTGATCGCTTCGCTTGGTCTACAAGGGTATGTGGACAACACTCTCCCCTCGTTGCTGTACATCACCATGATCTTGCGTGTCGCGTAGGGAAATTTTTTGAAATTACTCGTTCCCCAACACATATGTAGTTCTAGATGATATAGCCACACACATGTAGTTCTAGATGATATCGAAGACAATCATCATCCTCAAGCACAGGCGGTTGGTGTTCTGATAGTAATTAGGATAGCTTTGTCCAACACGAAGATTCTTGCCATCGAGAATTTCTTCCACCCAACCGAGCTTAAGTGTAATGTTAAATCCAGTATCCACAGCAGTAAGTATGAGGTTGTGAGGAGCCCTTGCGGTAAGGCGTAGTCAGGTGAGCCTTCTTCATCAGGCTCGATACCATAACTCACAGATATGCTCTTTGCCAATTTCTGAATAAGAAAAACATATCAATTAATAAGCATGTGATCGAACTCTACACTAAAACATATATATCATCGACTAGATTCCACACAACATATACCATATCATTGGACTGTACACTAAGTAATTCACACTATTAATTTGCATTTGTAAGTATAACATACCATATCATGTCGATCAACCATGGTATTTGTCAAGCGGGTCACGAATGGCACCCGACAAAGTCGACGACGTGGCGGAATTATGTCCCACAGGTTGGACACCTCCTCCTCCTCAGCCTTGTTCTTTGAGCTCACGATGGCTTCATGAAGTGGGTCCTCATCATCTTCATCATCTTCGTCATCTTCATCATCTTCCACAGGTTGAGATAAATGACGACTAGTTTGGGTCTTTCTACTCGGAAGTTGAAGCTGATCAACTCACCACCAGATAAGATGCATCTGACGGCTGGCAAAGCAGACCCATCCATCTCCTCCAATCTGCGACATATTGCGTCCTTTCTCGACCTCCATAGTATACGGCCCCCAGAGCCTCAAATGTCACAGTGTCTCTGTCGACATTGAATTTCAACCTCACATTGCATGGGAACGATCTGTGTAAACTAAGCAAAATGACACAATGCAGATAATGGCAACACTAAAATAAAATAGTTATTACATTTCATCTAATTTCTTACGCCGCATGACTGAAAAGTCGGCGAGGAAGTAGATGCCGAACAACTTGCCGATTGCAAGGCTCTTTGGCGCATCTTGACTTACAATTGACATAGTGGTGGTGGTGGCGCCATTCTTCCTAAAGCAATATGAGCAAAGGATTACTAAATCAACTAAATCAAAATGTTCTAAGTCAACTAAATCAACTAGCCTACTAAATCAACTAAATCAAAATGTTCTAAGTCAACTAAATAAACTAACCTACTACATCAACTAAATCAAAATGTTCTAAGTCGACTAAATAAACTAACCTACTACATCAACTAAATCAAAATGTTCTAAGTCAACTAAATAAACTAACCTACTACATCAACTAAATCAAAATGTTCTAAGTCAACTAAATAAACTAACCTACTACATCAACTAAATCAAAATGTTCTAAAATCGACTAAATAAACTAACCTACTACATCAACTAAATCAAAATGTTCTAAATCGACTAAATAAACTAACCTACTACATCAACTAAATCAAAATGTTTCTAAGTCAACTAAATAAACTAACCTACTAAATAAACTAAAGCAATATGTTCTAAGTCAACTAAATCAACTAAATCAAAATGTTCTAAGTCAACTAAATAAACTAACCTACTAAATCAACTAAATCAAAATATTCTAAAGCGACTAAATCAACTAGCCTACTAAATCAACTAAATCAAAATGTTCTACTAAGTCAACTAAATCAACTAAATCAAATGTTGCATATGAGCAGAGAGGGAGAAGGAGAAGCGACTTCGAGGAGGAGAAGTAGGATGGAGGAGGAAGGCGGAGGCGCGGAGGGGCGACGTGGCGGCCAGTTGAGGGAAGCGGATCGGGAGGAAAGGCGGGCGAGAGGGGCCGGCCAGTGGCGAGTGAAGGGAGGACGGAGGAGGAGGCGGTGCCGAGTCCGACAAGGAGGAGGAGGTGACGGCAGCTTGGCCAGGCGGAGGCGGCGGCAGGCCTTCAGCAGCCTTGAGGGCCAGCGGAGAGCGGCAATGGCCAAGCAGAATAGTTAATGTTGTGTGTGTGAGTGGATCCGGTCGAAGGAGGAGATAGATGGCTTAGCGATGGCGCTCTTGAGAAACGCGCTCTGTTAGGCTATCTAGCAGCAGCGCTTTTCAAGATAAAGCGCTCTTGATATATGTCGACATGCAAAAAACACATTGATCATCAGCGATCTTTTTGTGTACAATCTGATTCGACAATATGAGTCCTCACGGTTTAGGAACAGGTGAAGACTCATATTGCAGCCACAAATTCTACACATAGAGTTCAATGAAGATCAGTGCTTGTCAAAGTGTGGGAAGTAACATATTTAAGGTGGTATAAACTCTCTTCACGGAGCGAGGTGGGACTAAATTTTGTAGGAAACTTAGCAGTGGCGCTTATGCAGGAAAAGCTGCTACTGCTATATAAGTATCGATGGGCAGCGTCGTGCTAACGTTGCTGCTATAACTAGCCTCGTTATAATGACCTCGTGAGAATTATAGCAGCAGTGGCGTCATTAGGTGAATGACGCTCTTTGCTATATTTTTACCAAGCAGCGAGTTTCTTTGGACGGCGCTCTTTGCTAGTTAGCAGCATGACGGAGAGTTATTTTGTAGCTGGCTCAGCGATAAGATTACGTGTATAGGCTTTTCCCTAGTAGTGTAAGATTAGACATTTGAGAAGTTTCCTCAGGGATGGGCTAAACACCTTCTTGGGGTTTATAAGGTTGAAAAGGAAAGGCTCCTCTTTCTAATTCAGACCCTAGATTTAAAAGCCGAATCCACGATCTTGCAAGCCCCAGAGCTCCAGGATAAGTTGGATGCAGAGAGATGAGGTTGAAAGAACTTCTCCGCGAAGAAGAATTGAAGTGGGCGTTGCGGGCTAAGGTCCATAAAGTGGTCGAGGGACATAAACACTCAATTCTTCCACTTGATGCTAATGGCAAACCAGAAAGAGAGGATCTTTCAGCTTGAACAAGATGAAGGAACCATTGTAGGACAGGACAACCTGAAACTTTACATCACAGAGTATTATAAGAAGTTATTTGGACCTCCGGAGGATAGTTGTGTGTCCCTCGATGAGTCCAGGATTGAGGATGTGCCTCAACTAACTGCTAATGATAATGATATTCTGGTTGCCCCGTTCTCTGAGAAGGAGGTGTTTGATGCTATAGTGCAGATGAAAAACAATAAGGCTCCCGGGCCCGATGGATTCCCGGCGGAGTTTTACAAAAAGTGCTGGCATATTATTAAGGGGGATTTGCTACCAATGTTCCATGATCTTTTTGAAGGAAATATGCCCTAGAGGCAATAATAAAGTTATTATTTATTTCCTTATTTCATGATAAATGTTTATCATTCATGCTAGAATTGTATTAACCGGAAACATGATACATGTGTGAATGCATAGACAAAACAACATGTCACTAGTATGCCTCTACTAGACTAGCTTGTTAATCAAAGATGGTTATGTTTCCTGACCATGAACAAGGAGTTGTTATTTGATTAACAAGGTCACATCATTAGTAGAATGATCTGATTGACATGACCCATTCCTTAGCTTAGCACACGATCGTTTAGTATGTTGCTCTGCTTTTATCCATGACTTATACATGTTTACGTAACTATGAGATTATGCAACTCCGTTTACGGAGGAACACTTTGGGTGCTACCAAGCGTCTACAGCGTAAGCTGGGTGATTATAAAGGAGTACTACAGGTGTCTCCAAAGGTAAATGTTGGGTTGGCGTATTTGAGATTAGGTTTTGTCCTCCGATTGTCGGGGAGGTATCTCTGGGCCCTCTCGGTAATGCACATCACTTAAGCCTTGCAAGCACTACAACTAATGAGTTAGTTGTGAGATGATGTATTACGGAGCGAGTAAAGAGACTTGCGTAGCGAGATTGAACTAGGTATTGGATACCAAGCGATCGAATCTCGGGCAAGTAATATACCGATGACAAAGGGAACAACGTATGTTGTTATGCGGATCGACCGATAAAGATCTTCATAGAATATGTAGGAACCAATATGGGCATCAGGTCCGCTGTTGGTTATTGACCGTGAATAGTTCTAGGTCATGTCTACATTGTTCTCGAACCGTAGAGTCCCGCAGCTTAAGGTTTCGATGGCAGTTATTATGAGTTTATGTATTTTGATGTACGAAGGAGTTAGTCCGGATGTGATCACGGACATGACGAGGAGTCTCGAAATGGTCGAGACATAAAGATTGATATATTGGAAGCCTATGTTTGGAGTTGGAATGGTTCGGTGGCGGAATTCTACGGAGTGCCGGGAGGTTACGGAACCCGAGGAGGTAAATGGGCCTCGATGGGCCTTAGTGGAAAGGAGAAGGGGCCAGCCCTAGGTGGTAGCGCCTCCCCCTTCCCTAGTCCTACTAGGACTAGGAGAGAACCGCCCCCTCTCTCTTTCCCCCTCAGGAATCCTAGTCCAACTAGGATTGGGGGAATCCTCCCGAGGGGGTAGGACTGGCCTGCGCCTCCCCTTGGCCATGGCCCCTCCCCTGCTCCTTTATATCTGAGGCGGAGGGCACCTTGGAACACACAAGTTGATCTTTAGATCGTTCCTTAGCCGTGTCGCGGTGCCCCCTCCACCATATTCCACCTCGGTTATACCGTCGCGAAGCTTAAGCGAAGCCTGCGCGATGAAACATCAAGATCGTCACCACGCCGTCGTCTTGTGAAACTCTCCTCGACACTCGGCTGGATCGAGTCTGAGGGCGTCATCGAGCTGCACGCGTGTCAAGAACTTGGGGCGTCAGAATGCTGGCGCCGGATCGGTCGGATCGCGAGGAGAGCGTCTGACTACTTCCTCTACGTTGTGATCGCTTCGCTTGGTCTCTGAATGCGTAGACAACACTCTCCTCTCGTTGCTATACATCACCATGATCTTGCGTGTGCGTAGGAAATTTTTGAAATTACTCGTTCCCCAGCAGTGGCATCCGAGCCTAGGTTTTCTATGGTTTGATGTTTTGCAGAGTAGAACACAAGTGAGTTGTGGGCGATACAAGTCATACTACCTACCAGCATGTCATACTTTGGTTCAGCGGTATTGTGAGATGAAGCGGCCCGGACCGACATGCAGCGTGCGCTTACTGCGAGACTGGTTTCACCGCTTCTGAGCACTTTCGTTGCTTAAAGGTGGTGGTGGGTGTCTCTCTCTCACTTTAGTTGAACGAGTGTGGCTCACGCCGGTCCTTGAGAAGGTTAAGCGGAGTCTATTTGTGAAATATCGTTGTGGTTTTGATCGTAGGTGAGACTGGTTCTTGCTTAAGCCCGTAGCAGCCACGTAAAATTTGCAACAACAAAGTAGAGGGCGTCTAACTTGTTTTGCAGGGCATGTTGTGATGTGATATGGTCAAGGCGTGATGCTATATTTTATTGTATGAGATGATCATGTTTTGTAACGAAGTTATCGGCAATGGCGGGAGCCATATGGTTGTCGCTTTATTGTATGCAATGCAATCATACTGTAATGCTTTACTTTATCACTAAGCGGTAGAGATAGTCGTAGAAGCATAAGTTTGGCGAGGCGACAACGATGCTACGATGGAGATCAAGGTGTCGGGCCGGTGGCGATGGTGATCATGGTGGTGCTGCAAGATGGAGATCATGAAGCACAAGATGATGATGACCATATCATATCACTTATATTGATTTGCATGTGATGTTTATCCTTTATGCATCTTATCTTGCTTTGATTGGCGGTAGCATTATAAGATGATCTCTCACTAAATTATCAAGAAGTGTTCTCCCGGTATGCACCGTTGCCAAAGTTAAATCGTGCCCGGACACCGCGTGATGATCGGGTGTGATAAGCTCTCGTCCATCTACAAGCGGGTGCAAGCCAGCTTTTGCACCTGAGAATACTCGGGTTATACTTGCGAGCCTAGCATATGCGAATATGGCCTCGGAACACGGAGACCGAAAGGTCGGCGTGAATCATATAGTAGATATGATCAACATAAGATGTTCACCATTGAAAACTACTCCATTTCACGTGATGATCGGTTATGGTTTAGTTGATTTGGATCACGTGATCACTTAGATGACTAGAGATGTTTTCTAAGTGGGAGTTCTTAAGTAATATGATTAATTGAACTTAAATTTATCATGAACTTAGTACTGATAGTATCTTGCTTGTTTATGTTTGATTGTAGATAGATGGCTCGTCTTTGTTGTTCCGTTGAATTTTAATCGTTCCTTGAGAAAGCAAAGTTGAAAGATGATGGTAGCAATTACGGATTTGGGTCCGTAACGAGATCATCCTCATTGCTGTGCGGAAGAGCTAAATCTGGATGCACCGCTAGGTGCGAACTGCTTCTTTGGAGCAACGCCGGATGTTGTGAGCGTCTGGCGAGCAAAAGCTGATGACTACTCTATAGTTCGATGTGCCATGCTACGGCTTAGAACCGGGACTTCAGCGGCGTTTTGAGCGTCATGGAGCATATGAGATGTTCAGAGTTGAAGTTGATATTCCAACAGAATGCCGGATTGAGAGATATGAAGTCTCCAATAAGTTCTATAGCTGCAAGATGGAGGAGAACATTACATTAGTGAGCATATACTCAATATGTGCAGGTACTACAATCACTTGACACAATTGGGAGTTAATCTTCCGGATGATTGTGTCATTGATGAATTCTCAATCACGCCACCAAGCTACAAAGGCCGTGATGAACTATAATATGCAAGGGTTAGTAAAGACTATACAGAGCTCTTACATGATGCTAAAGGCTGCGGAGGTAGAAATCAGAAGGAGCATCAAGTGTTGATGGTCAATAAGACCACTAGTTTCAAGAAGAAAGGCAAAGGGAAGAAGGGAATCTCAAGAAGAACAGCAAACAAGTTGCTTTGCTCGGGAGAAAAACCCAAGTCGGCCCTAAACCTCAAAGCTGAGTGCTTCTCTTTAAGCAGACTAGTCCTTTGAGCGGAACTGCCCCAAGTATTTGGCGGATAAGAAGGATGGCAAGGTGAACAAAGGTATATGTGATATACATGTTATTGATGTGTACCTTACTAGAGCTCGTAGTAGCTTTTTGGGTATTTGATCTTGGTTACATTGCTAATATTTGCAACTCGAAGCAGGGGACTACTGATTAAGCGAACTCGGCAAAGGGCGAGGTGGCGATCTTGCGTGGGAAATGGTTCCAAAGTCGATGTGATCGCGGTCGACACGCTACCTCTACATCTACCTTGAGGATTAGTTTTAGACCTAAATAATTGTTATTTGGTGCTGCGTTGAGCATGAACATTATATCTGGATCTTGTTTGATGCGAGGCGGTTATTCATTCATCGAGAGAATAATGGTTGTTCTATTTATATGAGTAATATCTTTTATGGTCATGCACCCTTGAGAGTGGTCTATTTCTTATGAATCTCGATAGTAGTGATACACATATTCATAATGTTGAAACCAAAAGATGCAGAGTTGATAATGATAGTGCAACTTATTTGTGTACTTGCCGTTTAGGTCATATCGATTGTAAAGCGCATGAAGAAACTCCATCTTGATGGACTTTTGGAGTCACTTGATTATGAATCACTTGGCACTTGAGAACCGTGCCTCATGGGCAAGATGACTAGAACACCGTTCTCGGTACTATGGAAGAGCAACAGATTTGTTGGAAATCATACATCTGAGATGTATGTGGTCCGATGAATGTTGAGGCTCGTGGCGGATATCGTTATTTTCTCACCTTCACGAGATGACTTAAGCAGATATGGGTATATCTACTTAATGAAACATAAGTCTGAAGCGTTTGAAAAGTTCAAAGAATTTCAGAGTGAAGTTGAAAATCATCGTAACAAGAAAATTAAGTTTCTACGATCGATCGTGGAGGTGAATATTTGAGTTCTGAGTTTGGTCTACATTTGAAACAATGCGGAATAGTTTACGCAACTCCATGCCACCGGAACACCACAGCGTAATGGTGTGTCGAGCGTCGTAATCGTACTTTACTAGATATAGTGCGATCTATGATGTCTCTTACTGATTACCGCTATCGTTTGGGGTTATGCTCTAGAGACGGCCGCATTCACACTGAATAGAACACCGTCAAAATCCGTTGAGGCGACACCTTATGAACTGTGGTTTAGCAAGAAACCAAAGTTGTCGTTTCTTAAAGTTTGGGGATGCGATGCTTATGTGAAAAAGCTTCAACTGATAGCTCGAACCCAAATCGAATGTGTCTTCATAGGATACCCAAAGGAGGCAGTTGGGTACACCTTCTATCACAGATCCGAAGGCAAGACATTCGTTGCTAGAATGGATCCTTTCTAGAGAAGAGTTTCTCTCGAAAGAAGTGAGTGGGAGGAAAGTGGAACTTGATGAGGTAATAGTACCTTCTCCCTTACTTGAAAGTAGTTAATCATGAAACCAGTTTACGAGACACCTACACCAAGTAGTGAGGAAGTTGATGATGTTGATCATGAAACTTGAGATCAAGTTCTTCTGAGAACCTCGTAGATCAACGAGTAAGATCCGCACCGAGTGAATGCGGTAATCCTGTTGGAAGTCATGCTACTAGATCATGATGAACCTCGAACTATGAAGAAGCGATGGTGAGCCAGATTCCATAAAATGGCTTGAGGCCATGAAATCGAGATGGGATCCATGTATGAAAACAAAGTGTGGACTTTGGTTGACTTGCCGAGGTAGGCAAGCAATAGAAAACAAGTGGATCTTCAAGAAGAAGGCATGGCAGCGGTAATATTCTTGTCTATAAAGCTCGACTTATGCAAAAGGTTTCGACAAGTTCAAGGGATTGACTACGATGAGACCTTCTCACCCGTAGCGATGCTTAAGTCCGTCCGAATCATGTTAGCAATTGCGCATTTTATGATTATGAAATTTGGCAAATGGATGTAAAACTGCATTCTGAATGGATTTACGGAAGAAGAGTTGTATATGATGCAACGAAGGTTTTATCGATCCAAGGGAGCTAACAAAGTGTGCAAGCTCAGCGATCCATCTATGGACTGGTGCAAGCATCTCGGAGTTGGAATAAGCGCTTTGATAGTGTGATCAAAGCATTTGGGTTTATCTGAGACTTTTGGAGAAGCACTGTATTTACAAGAAAGTGAGTGGGAGCTCTGTAGCATTTACGATATTATATGTGGATGACATATTGCTGATCGGAAATGATATAGAATTCTGGATAGCATAAAGGGATACTTGAATAAGAGTTTTTCAATGAAAGACCTCGGTGAAGCTGCTTACATATTGGGCATTAAGATCTATAGAGATAGATCAAGGCGGCTTAATTGGACTTTCACAAAGCACATACCTTGACAAAATTTTGAAGAAGTTCAAAATGGATCAAGCAAAGAAAGGGTTCTTGCACGTGTTACAAGGTGTGAAGTTGAGTCGGACTCAATGTCCGACCAACTGCGAGAAGATAGAGAGAAAATGAAAGATGTTCCTATGCTTCAGCCATAGGCTCTATCATGTATGCAATCTGTGTACCAGACTGATGTGTGCCTTGCTATAAGCCTAGCAGAGGTACCAAAGTAATCGAGTGGATCTGGACAGCGGTCAGAACATCTGAAATACGAAAAGGACTAAGGATATGTTTTCGTATATGGAGGTGACAAAGAGCTCATCAATAAGCAGTTACGTTGATGCAAGCTTTGACACTGATCCAGACGATTCTAAATCGCAAACCGGATCGTATTTACACTAAGCGGAGGAGCTGTCGGTTAGTGCGGTTCTAAACAAAGCGTCGTGGCGGGATCTACATGTGAAGCGGAATACATAGCAACCGGAGCAGCTAATGAAGATGCGGATGAAGGAGTTCATATCCGATCTAGGTGTCATACCTAGTGCATCGGGTCCAATGAAAATCTTCGTGACAATCTTGGAGCAATTGCCTTAGCAAGGAATCCAGATTTCACAAGAGGACCAAGCACATCAAGAGCGCTTCAATTCCATCGGGACTTAGTCGGGCGGAGACATAGAGATTTGCAAGATACATACGGATCTGAATGTTGCGGACCGTTGACTAAGCCTCTTCCACGAGCAAAACATGATCAGCACCAAGACTCCATGGGTGTTAGAATCATTACTATGTAATCTAGATTATTGACTCTAGTGCAAGTGGGAGGCTGAAGGAAATATGCCCTAGAGGCAATAATAAAGTTATTATTTATTTCCTTATTTCATGATAAATGTTTATCATTCATGCTAGAATTGTATTAACCGGAAACATGATACATGTGTGAATGCATAGACAAAACAACATGTCACTAGTATGCCTCTACTAGACTAGCTTGTTAATCAAAGATGGTTATTTTAAACCGGGGTTTGGGAAGAAAATTTCAAAAACCCCCCATTCTCTTTCTATCTTCCCGCCTGGTCGGGTTTTGAGTCTTACCAATTTCACACCTTGTAAACAGGCAAGAACTCTTTCGATCTCCATTTTGAACTACTTCAAAATCTTGTTAAGGTATGTACTTATTGAAAACTTATCAAGCCCTTGATCTATCTCTATAGATCTTGATGCTCAATATGTGCAACTTCACCGAGGTCTTTCTTTGAAAACTCCTTTCAAACACTCCTTTATGCTTTGCGTAATAATTCTACATTATTTCGATCTACAATATGTCATTCACATATACTTATCGTAAATGTTGTAGTGCTCCCACTCACTTTCTAGTAAATACAGGCTTCATGCAAGTCTGAGAACTATATGCTTTGATCAACTTATCAAAGCGATATTCCAACTCCGAGATGCTTGCACCAAATAGATGCACATTTTGTTAACACCTTTAGGATTGACAAAACCTTTTGGTTGCATCACATACAACTCTTCTTTAATAACTCCATTAAGGAATGCAGTTTTGTTTATCCATTTGCCGATTTCATAAAATGCGGCAATTACTAACATGATTCGGACAGATTTTAAGCATCGACCGCAGGAGAAAATCTCATTGTATTCAACATCTTGAACTTTGTCAAAACCTTTTTCGAAAGTCTAGCTTTGTAGATAGTAACACTACTATCGTCTCGCCTTCCTCTTGAAGATCCATTCATTTTCTATGGCTTGCCGATCATCGGCAACTCCACCAAAGTCCACACTTTGTTCTCATACATGGATCTCATCTCATTTCATGGCCTCAAGCCATTTCATGAATCTGGCTCATCATCGCTTCCTCATAGTTCGTAGGTTCATCATGGTCTAGTTACATGACTTCCGTAACAGGATTACCGATCACTCGTGCGGATCTCACTGTTTACCACGAGATTCGTAGTAACTTGATCGGGTTACATGATCATCATCATCAGCTTCCTCACTAATTGGTGTAGTAGTCACAGAACAGATTTCGTGATGAACTACTTTCCAATAAGGGAGAAGGTACAATTACCTCATCAAGTTCTACTTTCCTCCCACTCACTTCTTTGAGAAAACTCCTTCTCTAGAAAGGATCCATTTTCAGAACAAAATCTTGCTTTAGGATCTGTGATAGAAGGTGTACCCAACAGCCTTTGGGTATTCTATGAAGACGACTTCTCGATTTGGGTTTGAGCTTATCGATGAAACTTTTCACATAAGCATCGAGCCCCAAACTTTAAAAACCAACTTTGGTTTCTTGCTAAACCCTCAATAGTGTCGCCTCAACGGTTTAGATGGTGCCCTATTTAACGTGAATGCCTGTCTCTAATGCATGACCCCAAAACGATATTGGTAAATCGGTAAGAAACATCATAGATTGTACTATATCCAATAAATCGTTATGCGTCGACACCATAACATTGTGGTGTTCCGTGGGGAGCTGTGAAACTATTCCACATTGTTTTAATTGAAGACCAAACCGAACTCAAATATTCCCCGTGATCATCAGAAACTTTATTTTCTTGTTCGATGATTTTTCCACTTTACTCAAATTTTTGAACCTTTCAACTATTTGACTTATGTTTCATCAAGTAGAATACCCATATTCCAAATCATCTTGTGAAGGTCGAAAATAACGATATTCCAAGCATCAACACTCATTGGATCGCATACATCGGTATGTATTATTTCCAATAAGTCAAGAGTTTGTTCCATTGTTCCGAGAACGGAGTTTTAGCATCTTGCCCAAAAGGCACGGTTCGCAAGCATCAAGTGATTCATAATCAAGTGATTCCAAAATCCCATCAGCATGGAGTTTCTTCATGCGCTTTACACCAATATGACCTAAACGGCAAAGGCCACAAATAAGTTGCACTATCATTATTAACTTTGTATTTTGGTTTCAATATTATGAATATGTGTATCACTACGATCAAGATCCAATGAACCATTTTCATTGGGTGTAACCATATAAGGTTTTATTCATGTAAATGTAACAACAGTTTATTCTCTTACTTAAATGAATAACCGTATTGCAATAAACACGATCAAATCATATTCATGCTCAACGAAACACCAAATAACATTTATTTAGGTTCAACACTAATCCCGAAGTATAGAGTGAGGATGATGATCATATCAATCTTGAAACTACTTTCAACACACATCGCCACTTCACCCTTAACTAGTTTCGCTTATTCGCGAACTCCTGCTTCGAAGTTACTACTTAGCAACCGAACCAAGTACCAAATACCGAGGGGTTGCTATAAACACTAGTAAAGCATAAAACACCTGATATCAAATATACCTTTTTCACTTTGCCATCCTTCTTATCCACCAAATATTTAGGGTTCCGCCCAAAGGACCATTTCTTTGCAAGTAAGCACTCGGGCTGTTTGTTCAGCTTTTGGGTTCTTCATGGGAGGAAAACTTGCTTGTCAATCTACTTGAAGTTCCCTTTCTTTCCTTTGCCCTTTCTTGAAACTAGTGATCTTGTCAATCATCAACACTTGATGCTCTTTTCTTGATTTCTACCTTCATCAATTTCATCATCATGAAAAACCTGGAATCATTTTCATCATCCCTTGCATACTATAGTTCATCACAAGTTCTACTAACTTGGTGATGGTGACTAGAGAACTCGTCAATCACTATCTTATCTCGAAGATTAACCCCACTTGATTCAGTTTATTGTAGTACCTGCATAATCTGAGTACATGCTCACTAGTTGAGCGATTCTCTCCATCTTTTAGCTATAGAACTTGTTGGAGACTTCATATCTCTCAATCGGTATTTGCTTGAAATATTAACTTCAATTCCTCGAACATCTCATATGGTCCATGATGTTGAAAACATCTTTCAAGTCCCGATTCTAAGCCATAAAGCATGGTGCACAAAACTATCAAGTAGTCATCATATTGAGCTAGCCAAACGCTCATAACGCTCAGACCGCTTCCTCGCAATAGGTTTGTCACCTAGCTGCATTATGATACAATTCGTGGCAGCAATGAGGATAAACCTCCATCACGGATCGAATCCGCATCATTGCTACTAACATTTTTCAACATAATTTTCTAGGAACATATCAAAACAAACATATGAAAGCAACAACGCAAGCTA
>JAHHZJ010010782.1:0-16709 GCA_021437245.1 Aegilops speltoides
ACCAAAGCGCCTTTGCGTGCGTTAGGCGAGCGGCGGTGGGGATGTGGGGTGTGACCCCGTCCACCCTAAAGAAACTGGCCGGGGCGGCGGCCCCTTTCCGTGGCTCCGCATCGTGGCGATCCATCTCCGTCGCCCCTGTCTATCTTAGGGTGTGGGGGTGGGGGTGGTTTCTTGGCGTCCTTTGATGGAAAAAAGCGAATGTCCTGCGCCTCTCAACCAAAGCGCCTTTGCGTGCGTTAGGCGGCGGGGGTGGGGGAGGGTCGTGACCCCCCTCACATGTCACCCGATTTTCATGTCACAACACTTAAGTCGATAAATCATGCTAAAATGTGGTTTGACAAAAACTTTTGAGTGTTTTGTCTTTGCTTTGATTGAATGTTTTTCTGTTTGCAAGTGCTCTAAAAATCAAATAAATCCTCCAACTCCTATTCTTCATCTCCTTGCTCCAAAAACCTTTCCCAATGATCATGCCATGTGTATAGGATATAAAAATAATTTACGGCAAAAATAATTTGGCAGAAAGTATTTTCTAAAATTAGTTTTCAAAACCCCTAAATTGAGGTTTCCTTTGCAAGGACTTAATTAAGGCGGTAAAAATCTTTCCAAAAATATATTTGACTCCTATTAGATATAGGATACCCGAAACCACAAAAATATAATTTTAAAAGTTATTTTCCTATTTTATTTAAAAGCTTTTTATTAAGGCCGAAATGGTCTTTAATAGGGAAAAATTATTTTATTGCTTCAAAAATATTTGAACAAATTTAGGAAACTCATAGGACATATATTGTCCATATATAAGATTTACACATGGTCATGTTCAAAACATTGGTCAAATCCCTCAAAAACCCTTTACGGATATTTCAAGCTTTTGAAATATTTACAAAATATTCTCCAAAACTTCGGGAAAATTCTATCATGTCACATATGACATATTAGATGATCTTGCCAAGTCTCATGACTTGGAGAACAAGAATAACATCATCAAATCCCCTCAAAACCATTTACATCTATTTTGAAGTTTGAGCAACTTTACATTGCCAAACATGTCCAAATGTTCTCAAACTTGGTGCACATGCTCCAATGGTCTAATAATGCATCTAGACCAAATGGCATAGGTTGGAGAAAGGGATATATTGATCAAAGTGCCCCAAAACCCTCTCGACGAAATCAAATTTGAACAACTTTGCATTACCAACTTTCTCTCCTTGACCCCAATTTTTGTGAGCATGATCACATGACCAAATGGGGCCACCACACCAAGTGGTGTATCAAGGAGAAGTGATTTGCTCAACTAAATCTATACAAGTTCATTTACGCTAATTTCTAGGGTTTACCAAGTTGCATTGTCAACTTTCTTCAAATGAGCTTTAAATGGGTGGAAGGCCCTAATTATGTGTTCCATTTCACCTGTGGAGCCTCATGACAAATGGAAATCATCTTCTTGCCCAAACCAACATCAAACACCTTACATTAATTTTTAAAGTTGATGTTTTCACCTCTTTCCTTGTTCTCCATGAGCTCAACTTTTTACCACAGCCCCTCATAGTCCCCATTCACGTCCAATAGCAATGGCAAGTCCATAGATCAATTATGGGAGGGTAAAACCCCACTTTCCCTCTTGGACAGCTCTTTTCTCTCTCTCCTCGACCTCTCTCCTATCCTAGTGGTTCACGGGCATCCAAGGCCACCACCCCTTTGTTTACTCACCCGAAACCCCAGGACACAAAGGACATGCTCATGGCACATAAACAATGCCGGTGTACGCAAAGCTCCTACTGGAGCCTTCTGGTGCTCTCTGCTAGCTCACCCATGCCAAGGGCATCTGACAGCCTTAGGCGTCGGGGTGATGTCTCCCAAGGTGGCCTCGGCGTCGGGACACGGCCTGCCCCCCCTCGAGAATCTCTCCCTCCCCTCTGCGAGCTCCCGGGCGTCCGTGCAGCGCCCACGGTGCACCACCACGCCTATTTAATGCATCCCTCGAGCTCTCTCTGCCTCTGTTGGACCCCTCTCTCTCCGTGCACCTCTGGACAGCCTCACCCTCCTTCTCGTGCTCTCCGGCACCTCCCATGGCCGGAGCCGCCGCCGCCGCTCGGTTAGGCGCCGCCCTCTCTCTTCTCCCTACCCACTCCGTACTCCCTCACCACCATCACAAGCCCCTCGCCTCCACTCTTCCCGGACGCCCTGGCCTTCGGCCGGCAATGGCGATGCCATCCTCCGCCAGTGGGAGGCCCGCTCCCTCAGAAGCGGGCGTGTGGCATCCGGATCGCCGCTTCCCGCGGGTGGGTGGATCCGAAGCGGTGGCCGTGCCGGCGATCGCCGTCGACGCCTCCCGTCTCCGTCGCGCCCAGCGGAGGTTGAGAACGAGCACCAGCGGGCCCGCGTGTCGGTCGGCCAACAAGAGTGAGGCGGCGGGTGGGCCCGATAATTAAGTGGAAGCGGGCTCGCCCGTTGCCGCCTTCGCTTCGGGCGTACTCCGTGAAGTCGCCTCCTCGTCGGGCGTCTTGGCGTGGCAGTATTGGGCCAGCCGTTGCCTATCTCGCGCCTTGGCGCATGATAAGGTAAAGCCCACATTTCCTTTTCTTTTTCCTAGTAGACTTCAAAAATCCATAAACAGATCAAATCAAGTCCAAATTTGATGATTCAAATTTCAAGTAGCTCATAAAATCATGATCTATCTCATGGTGCAACTTGCACATTTTCGAAACTTTTTCTCAAACATTTATCAAATCTTGTTTTCCATTTTTGATGAACTTTAGAAAATCACAGAGGGCTCATAGATTGATCCAAATGCCATGATTCAAATTCTGGATGCATCTAAGTTCATAACTTAGTTTATGAACATTTTATTAATACTTTACATCACCACAAAATAATGAGCCATTTCTTCATACTTGACAACTTTGCAAATTCATAGGAAAATCATCTCAACTCCAAATCCAGTGAAACCAATTCCTAGATGCTTCTAAAATCATCCTTTGTTAAATGGGTGCCTTTGCTCATTTTCCAAAAATATATTTCTGTACACTTCTTGCAAATCCATAAACCCCTTGATTCCACCATATCAAAATGTTGGTATCCATTCATCAAATCCAAATGAAACCACTTTGGTCATCCCTCATATGACGGTATCCTAGAAAAGTCCAACTCATATTTTTAGAGCACTTTTATTTCCTGCCTTGTTGTGTTGCTTATTATGGTTGCATTGGCGATAGTGGGCCGAAGTAGGCGAAATGCTCGGAGTTGGACGAGAGACATTGAAGACCTCGAAGACTTTGTTGAAACAGGCAAGCAGCCCTTTGACCATGTTTATGAAACCTTCTTATACATGCCATATGGTTGTTATACTTGTTGCATCGGAATCATGATGAGATGGTGAACCCGTGGTTGGTTGCCTCGGCTACATTCCTCGTTGATACTTGCATTGTGCATGGCCCTACCTTGTTATGAGGGTTATGCGGTGGGAGTGAATAGGATGCTAATGTAGATGCTACATAAGGGATGGGTTTATGCATGGTGAAGGGCGGAGTGATTTCAAAGGTCTTTTGAAAACCCGTCGGGTGCCACTTATGCCGAGGAGATGATGAGATGGGTGACCACTTGATGGCGAAGTGGTGTGCCAAGGAAGTGTGTGTTGTTTTCAGGTTGGTGAGTTGCGACCGTTATTCCAACCTTACATGCGCGACCACTCTACCCTTATATGGGAAAGGGCATTATTGAGTACCTAGACCGATACTAGCTTGGAGCCGCATTACTAGTAGCGGGGAAGTTGGTGCTCTCTCTTGGGGCGAAGTCGTGCGGGTAAGGCCATGACTTTTTCCCAGGCAGGAACACCGTTGGTACCCGTGCTTGTGGTATGTGATGAATATGGGGCGAGGCTCCACAACTTTATGATGTGAAATGTTTGTACGGGGTTACTACCAATCAGTGGACTCCATGTTAGTGTCTTCTAGGAAAGGTAGTGATCGGTGCTTGGGTACTTGAGGTACCATGGTCGTGGATGACACGGAAGTTCCACGGATCTAGTGGGTAAAGTGTGCAACCTCTGCAGTGTAAAACTATTGAATAGCCGTTTCCACGGTCAAGGGCAGTTGGTAACCGCTCTTGGGCTCGTCCACTTGTTGACAAACCCGGTGTGTGTGTGTGATGATGGAAATGACTTGGGTCAAGTCAAAGGACTTGACCACGATTGAGATGGGTTGGTGCCCTCCATTTATGATAAATGGGTTGGTGCCCACTCTATTATGTTGATGTCGTAACCTGTCCTCATGGTTGCTTGAATTCTCTTGATGCATGCCTTACAAGTTGTTGAACATGTCATTGCACTCAAAACTAGCTTTCATAAAATTTACCTATATCATGCCTTTGTTGTATCTTGAACCAAGACATAGGTTGCTTGCGGTACATTCAAAGTACTCATTGGCTTGCCTTGGTTATTTAATTGACGGGCATGGAAGAACGAGGATGTGATGAAGAACACTTGATGTGACGTGCGAGCTAGGGCGCTTCGGTCGAGAATGCTGTAGGGTTAAAGGCGGATGGCATGGGTCCAAGTTATCGGCGAAGATTTCGCTGCGATGATATACTCAAGACTTGACCATAAGGGTCCTACTTGTTATCGGTATGTATGGATGTAAGACTCTTGTTATTCAGCACGTGTTGGTGAGCATTGATCTCGGGATCCTTTGTACCGTGCATTCGGTGATCCGACTTATGAGTCGGGGTCCCCGAACTGATATCGAGCCATCGACTATAGGAAGCCTTAGTTAGCATGGTTGTTAGTTAGGGTAAAATTATTTCCAAAACAACTACTAGTTTTCAAAACTATCGTACTTCTCTTCTCTTCTCGGTTTTTGAAAACTAAGGTATACTTTCCTTATTGGTCTCTTCCCTTCAAAACCTTTGGTGGCTAGAACCCTTATGCCCGACCACGAGTTCCTTGTAATCCTCGTGGATAATCTGGAAGGATGATGCCTTGCGGACATTCACCCACATCTCTGAACACAAGATTGGCGACATCACAACAAGATGATACCAGGAAGATACATCCTCGAGGAATGAGGACACGAAGACCCGGAGATGGCAACACCCTTGACCTTTGCTCCAAGATGATGCAACCTTAGCCTCGCGACCGGGGCATAGGTTATGCAAGAACATGATATGCATCGCTAATAGAGTAACCCTATCACTACCGTTGTTGTATCGGCAACCACCGATGGATGAGAACCTAGCCATTTGGTCCGCCTCACCATAGTGAGCGGAAAGCAGTTCTCCTCATCCCCGCTCTTGGTGTCAAGTTATCATCAATGTAACCGACATGATGGACCTCTATTATGCCTTGATATGTCATTGCATAAAGGATTACCTACAGGTACCATCAGCTTAGAAGACAAAGGGATCTTCATGATTGAGAGACAATGGAAGACCAAGTCAATGCGGTTATGAGGAGCCACCTTCACCCCATCACTTCAGCGAGGCAAAGTTGTTGAAGACTCTTCAAACTCAACCGGATTGTTTCATCGAACAACTACAAGAGCGTAGCAACACGAGGAAAACCGGGGAGTGCCCGAGGCACAAAACACGACTATAGGTCGGGACCCCTAGGGTAGGATGGTCGTGTACCCCCTATCTTGGATCGAGTCGTATGATGGTTCGAGTAGAACCATGAGTGTGTTGCTTGTTTTTATTTATCGTGTTCTTGATATCGATCGCCCTTTTGCCCTAAGCAACAATCTGCGACCATATCACTTGCCTTATTTTGTTGTTTGAGTTGGCCCCTTTTTCACCTGATTGTTTGCACCTGCACTATAGAACCCCCTTTAGGCATTTCCCTCCTCTATGCTACTCTTCCCTCTCATCTCTCTCTCCTCGAAGATCGGCAAGACAAAGATGCAGCGAGTTCTACTCGACAACCAACTAGCTTGAAGACTTTTGCCACAACCTCCTCGACCAAGTACAACCTCGTATGTTTACACCTCAAGATTAGAAACCCAATTCCTAGACCGTTCAAGACTTCATAAGATACCCCAGCTCGAAACCTTAACCATAAGCAACCTATGGAATTGCAAGAGAATCTGTTAAGCCTCTGTAACCTTGCATCCTTTGGGTTCATTATGGAACTAGTGGACATAGTGAATGGGCACATTATCTTCCTAAGATAGCACCAAAAGCTGATGATGCCATAGGGAAGACCGGTTTGAGGATATGGGATTTGAGACGAGATGACTTGGTGAGTTTATATCGGTGACCTTGAGGAATTATCCGAGACTTGGTGGATTATGAGGCTTTCATGTTGATAGATGAACTTGGTGGGATCATGAGTATAGATTGGCATAGCTTTCATTACCGAGTAAATTGGAATTAGTGGGACAATTAAGACCCAAGCTGAAATTCTTGGAAGAATAAGGTTCAACTTGGCCATGGGATATTGTTAGGAGATAGTTGTTACTCTTAAATGGCTTGGGGATCATGTAGGAATTCTCGTTGGACAAGAGATTTGGATTTAAGTAGGTGATTCTAGATGAATATAGATCTTGAGTATGTCTACATGGTTGGATAAATTGGATTTAGGCGATGATCTCGATCATGATACCATATTTCTCGATGGACAATAAACTAGCAGATTTGGATTAATTGTCGGAGTTGATATAAACTTGACCTTGGAGGTTACTTGACCATGATAATGGAAATTGGTGGGTGACTATAGTAGAGATAGCCTTTTCAAGTATCCGGGATTATAAGGACTTTAGAAGATCATGTGGAACACCGGCATAGGCGTTGGATTCGTAGAATTAATGGATTATCATGATTAATGGAAGTTAACGGTTGTTGGAGTTGATTCATAGGAAGGAAACAAGATCTTGGGTGGCATATGCGTGTTTCCTTAGGATAGAGATGCACGTATGGACCTTGGGTCAATAGTGAGCACTTGGATGGTGGATATTAAATCCAAGCTTGTATGTTCTACCCATGGATTTTTAGGGGTAGCTACACACATGAGTTTGGGGATCGTAGACATATGTGATTTTGTTAGACCTCCTCTTGGGAGTCATGAGGATATGATTAGCATGAGTAATGAGTGGAGTTGACCTATACTAATGATGCTTTCAATAGTATAAGGTGATCTGTTTCAGGACTAAGTAGAACAATTGGCATCTCAGAAACTGTGCTCAAGGATGGGATGATAAATTTTCACTCGCCTTTGGAATCCTTGAAACCCTTATGCCCTACCAAGCCTGGCGGTTGAATCGTGACCTTGGGTCTTGGCTCTAGATCAATAAGACCTCGACCAATGCTCAACCGTGACCCTCACCAATGCCTCGGCCCGCTCTCTGAACCCCAAATACTTCATAGAGTACTTGGGCAAGTTAATCATCATCCTTACTTGAGGACATGTATGTCCACATGAAGGCGGAAGAAGAGTTGATCGGCTGGTTAGGAACATCGAAGACCGCCATGTCAAGGAGGAAGAACTATACCAACCACGTCGTCAAGGGTGAGCTTCGCGTTGAAGCCGTGCATATTTGCAAGCCACTCCTCTCAAAAGCAACTCTGACCTCATGAAGAAAACTATGCTACTCATGACCTTGAGCTAGCAGCGTGGTTCATGCCATGAAGACATGGCAACAATACCTCTTAGGGCGATGTGAGATATACACGGATCACAAAAGTCGAAGTATATTTTCACTCAAAGGGAATTGAACACGAGGCAAAGAAGATGGCTGGAGTTGATCAAAGACTATGACCTCGGTGTTCAATACCACCACAGGAAGGCTAATGCGTGGAGATGCATTAGCGGAAGGCTTGTTCCTTGAATCTTGTGAGGACAAGCTACCGCCTTGCATGAAGAACTTGAGAGCTTTGGGTTGGGCCTGGTTGCACGAGTTCTTGGCCAACCTCGAAGTTAAGCCTACCTTGATGGATGATATTAAGGAAGCTCGGAAGGGACATGAGAGTATTGAAGGCATCAAGAGGAAGATCAAAGGCAAAGCCTCGGTTCTCGAGGATGAGGAAGGAATTGTGTGGTTTGGGAATGCATCTGCGTGCCCAACAAGGTTGAGCTCAAGAACGATCTTGCAAGAAGCTCATGACACCCATATTCCATCCACCTGGAGGAACCAAGATGTATCAAGACACGAAGGGAAGATTTTGGTGTACGGGATGAAAAGGAGATTGCCACCTATGTTTCAAAATGTGGCGTATGCGGAGAGTCAAAATTGAACATCGGCGACCATTGGATTGTTGCAACCCCTCAAGGTGCTGAATGGAAGTGGGACAAAGTCGGGATGGACTTCATCACGGTTTACCCAGGTCAAGCAAGGACATAACTCAATATGGGTCATCGTTGACCATTTGACCAAGTGGCCCACTTCATTCTTGTCAAGACAACCTACAAGGGAACAGTTAGCAGTCTCTACATCAACGGATCGTGAGCCTTCATGGTGTTCCCAAGGAGATTTGTCGGATCGAGAACGATTCACCACAAGGTTTTGGAAGAAATTCGGGAGGCCATGGGGACCAAGTTGTCCCTACCTTTCCACCCCAGGCCGGAGGTCAGACAGGCAGTAAATTAGATACTCAAAGACATGCTCAGAGCTGTGTCTTAGCTTATGGAGCTAAGTGGGAAGAGCCTCCCTTTCGCGAGTTCTCTTACAACAAGTTATCAAGCAAGCCGATGGCACCATTTGAAGTGTTATCAGACGGAAGTCGCACACCCCAATTGGTCGAGAGCCGGAAAAGGACTTGTCTTTGGGCACGATATCGCCGTGAAGCGGAAGAGCAAGTCCAGCTTGTCGGAGGCGTTTGAAGACGCCAAGTCAAGGCGAAGAACTTCTGCGACTCATGTCGTCGAGACATGACCTTCGGGTTGGAGACCATGTTTATCTCGGTCACCCTCTCAAAGAACCCCTTCCATGTCAAAGGGCTGCCCCAAGATTCATCGACTTTCGCAAGATCACTCCAAGATTTAACAACCTCTTACGAGATCACTCGAGGCGAAAGAAGGCAGTTAGAGATGAAGTTGCCACCTAGGTTAACTGGGTGCATAATGCTTCCATGCATCACAACCCAAGTGTTTCCAACTTCCTAGCTAGCCGGCGCTAATAAGGACATTGACCACCGAGCCACCGATCCTAGTCCAAGCCTGACCCTAGCAAGAGACCCCTCGACAACCTAGATCACAGGCGTCATACCGAAGCCACACCATCAAGTACTTCAATCTCAATGGAGCACTACAGGCGAAGCAACATGAGGACTTGAAGACTATCCAGATCAAGTTTCTATATCCTTTCGCGCCTAGTCTAGGAATCTCGGGGCCGAGATTCTTGTAAGAGGGTTGTCACACCCTGATTTTCATGTCACAACACTTAAGTCGATAAATCATGCTAAAATGTGGTTTGACAAAAACTTTTGAGTGTTTTGTCTTTGCTTTGATTGAATGTTTGATTGCTGTTTGCAAGTGCTCTAAAAATCAAATAGATCCTCCAACTCCTATACTTCATCTCCTTGCTCCAAAAACCTTTCCCAATGATCATGCCATGTTTATAGGATATAAAAATAATTTCTGGCAAAAATAATTTGGCCAAAAGTATTTTCTAAAATTATTTTCAAAAACCCTAAATTGAGGTTTGCATGCAAGTACTTAATTAAGGGCAGTAAAAATCTTTCAAAAATATATTTGACTCCTATTAGATATAGGATACCCGAAACCACAAAATATAATTTTAAAAGTTATTTTCCTATTTTATTTAAAAGCTTTTTATTAAGGCCAGAAATGGTCTTTAATAGGAAAAATTATTTTATTGCTTCAAAATATTTGACAAAATTTAGGAAACTCATAGGACATATATTGTCCATATATAAAGTTTCAACACATGGTCATGTTCAAAACATTGGTCAAATCCCTCAAAAACCCTTTACGGATATTTCAAGCTTTTGAAATATTTACAAAAAATATTCTCCAAAATTCTAGGAAAATTCTATCATGTCACATATGACATATTAGATGATCTTGCCAAGTCTCATGACTTGGAGAACAATATAACATCATCAAATCCCCTCAAAACCATTTCTTCTATTTTGAAGTTTGAGCAACTTTACATTGCCAAACATGTCCAAATGTTCTCAAACTTGGTGCACATGCTCCAATGGTCTAATAATGCATCTAGACCAAATGGCATAGGTTGGAGAAAGGGATATCTTGATCAAAGTGCCCCAAAACCCTCTCTGACCAGAATCAAATTTGAACAACTTTGCATTACCAACTTTCTCTCCTTGACCCCAATTTTTGTGAGCATGATCACATGACCAAATGAGGCCACCACACCAAGTGGTGCATCAAGGAAGTGATTTGCTCAACTAAATCTATACAAGTTCATTTCTGCTAATTTCTAGGGTCTACCAAAGTTGCATTGTCAACTTTCTTCAAATGAGCTCCAAATGGGTGGAAGGCCCTAATTATGTGTTCCATTTCACCCTGTGGAGCCTCATGACAAATGGAAATCATCTTCTTGCCCAAACCAACATCAAACACCTTACATTAATTTTAAAAGTTGATGTTTTCACCTCTTTCCTTGTTCTCCATGAGCTCAACTTTTTACCACAGCCCCTCATAGTCCCCATTCACGTCCATTAGCAATGGCAAGTCCATAGATCAATTATGGGAGGGTAAACCCCACTTTCCCTCTCTGGACAACTCTTTTCTCTCTCCCTCAACCTCTCTCCTATCCTAGTGGTTCACGGGCATCCAAGGCCATCACCCCTTTGTTTCCTCACCCCGAAACCCCGGACACAAAAGGACATGCTCATGGCACATAAACAATGCCGGTCTGCAAAGCTCGCTTCTGGAGCCTTCGGTGCTCACTGCCTTGCTCACCCATGCCAAGGGCATCTGACACCTGGCGTCGGGGTGATGTCTCGAGGTGGCCTCGGTGTCGGGACCTGACACCTGCGGCCCTCTAGAATCTCTCTCCCTCCCCTCTGCAGCTCCCCGGCGCGTCCGTGCACCCTGCCCACGGTGCACCCAGCCCGCCTATTTAATGCATCCCTCGAGCTCTCTCGTCTCTGTTGGACCCCTCTCTCTCACGTGCACCTCTGGATAGCCTCCCCTCCTTCTCGTGCTCTCGGCACCTCCCATGGCCGAGGCCGCCCCGACCGCCTTCCGGATTAGGCGACAAACCCCTCTCTTCTCCCTACCCAGTCAGTACTCCCTCACCACCATCACAAAGCCCCCATCGCCTCCCTCTTCCCGGGGCCCCTGCCGAAGCCAATGGCGATGCCATCCTCCGCCGTGGGCGAGGCCGCTCCCCTCAAGCGGCGCCCGTGGTGTGGCATCCGGATCTGACCGCTTCCCGCGCCGGTGGCTGGATCCCAGAAGCGGTGGCGATAGCGCCGGCGATCGCCGTCGAACACCTCCCCTCTCCGTCGCGTCGGCGAGAGGTTGAGCGAGCACCTACGGGCCCGCGTGTCGTCGACCAGCGGAGTGAGGCGGCGATGGGTGGGCCCTATTCATTAAGTGGAAATGGGCTCACTTGCGCCGCCCGCTCGGGAAGGCGTACTCCTGAAGTCGCCTCTGCGTCGGCAACGTCTGGCGTGGCCCGTAGGTGGCGGCCCATTGCCTATCTCGCGCCTTGGCATGATAAGGGTAAAGCCCCATTTCCTTTTTCTTTTCCCAATAGACTTCAAAATCCATAAGCAGATAAAATCAAGTCCAAATTTGATGATTCAAATTTCTAGTAGCTCATAAAATCATGATCTATCTCATGGTGCAACTTGCACATTTTTCGAAACTTTTTCTTATGAAACATTTATCAAATCTTGTTTTCCATTTACGTGATGAACTTTAGAAAATCAGAGGGCTCATAGATTGATCCAAATGCCATGATTCAAATTCTGGATGCATCTAAGTTCATAACTTAGTTTATGAACATTTTTATTAATGCTTTCTGCCCACAAAATAATGAGCCATTTCTTCATATTTGACAACTTTGCAAATTCATAGGAAAATCATCTCAACTCCAAATCTAGTGAAAACAATTCCTAGATGCTTCAAAATCATCCTTTGTTAAATGGGTGCCTTTTCTCATTTTCAAAAATATATTTCTGTACACTTCTTGCAAATCCATAAACCCCTTGATTCCACCATATCAAAATGTTGAGAGGTATCCATTCATCAAATCCAAATGAAACCACTTTGGTCATCCCTCATATGACGAGGTATCCTAGAAAAGTCCAACTCATATTTTTAGAGCACTTTTATTTCCTGCCTTGTTGTGTTGCTTATTATGGTTGCTTTTCGGCGATAGTGGGCGAATAGACAAAATGCTCGGAGTTGGACGGAGACATTGAAGACCTTGAAGACTTTGTTGAACGGAAGCAGCCCTTTGACCATGTTTATGAAACCTTCTTATACATGCCATATAGTTGTTATACTTGTTGCATCGGAATCATGATGAGATGGTGAACCGTGGTTGGTTGCCTCGGTTACATTCCTCGTTGATACTTGCATTGTGCATGGCCCTACCTTCTTATGAGGGTTATGCGGTGGGAGTAGATAGGATGCTAATGTAGATGCTACATAAAGGGATGGGTTTATGCATGGTGAAGGAGGCAAAGTGATTTCAAAGTCTTTTGAAAACCCGTCGGGTGCCACTTATCCCGAGGAGATGATGAGATGGGTGACCACTTGATGGGAAGTGGTGTGCCAAGGAAAGTGTGTGTTGTTTTCAAAAGCGGATTGGTCGGAGTTGCGACCGTTATTCCAACCTTACATGCGACCACTCTACCCTTATATGGGAAAGGGCATTATTGAGTACCTAGACCGATACTAGCTTGGAGCCGCATTACTAGTGCGGGGAGAGTTGGTGCTCTCTCTTGGGGCGAAGTCGTGCCGGTAGAGGACCATATTTGTTTTCACGACCACGGACACCGTTGGTACCCGTGCTTGTGGTATGTGATGAATATGGGGCGAGGCTCGACAACTTTATGATGTGAAATGTTTGTACGGGGTTACTACCAATCAGTGGACTCCATGTTAGTGTCGTCTAGGGAAAGGTAGTGATCGGTGCTTACCGGGTACTTGAGTACTGCGATGGTAAGTGGATGACAGAAGTTCCCGGACCTAGTGGGTAAAGTGTGCAACCTCTGCAGTGTAAAACTATTGAATAGCCGTGTCCACGGTCAAGGACAGTTAGGTAACGCTCTTGGGCTCGTCCACTTGTTTACAAACCGTGTGTACGTGTGATGATGGAAATGACTTGGGTCAAGTCAAAGGACTTGACACGATTGAGATGGGTTGGTGCCCACTCTGTTTATGATAAATGGGTTGGTGCTCACTCTATTTATGTTGATGTCTGTAACCTGTCCTCATGGTTACTTGAATTCTCTTGATGCATGCCTTACAAGTTGTTGAACATGTCCTTGCACTCAAAACTAGCTTTCATAAAATTTACCTATATCATGCCTCTGTATCTTGAACCAAGACATGGGTTGCTTATGAGTACATTCAAAGTACTCATTGGCTTGCCACTGGTTATTTAATTGACCGGGCATGGAAGAACAGGATGTGATGAAGAACACTTGATGTGAGCGTGCGAGCTAGGGCCTTCGGTCGAGAATGCTGTAGGGTTAAAGCGGATGGCATGGGTCCAAGTTATCGGCGAATTTCATTGCGATGATATACTCAAGACTTTACCATAAGGGTCCTACTTGTGTGTCTGGTATGTATGGATGTAAGACTCTTGTTATTCAGCTTACGTGTGTTCGGTGAGCATTGATCTCGAGATCCTGTACCGTGCATTTGGTGATCATGACTAATGAGTCGGGGTCCCCACCACATCCCCTGAGGCCGAGCACAGAGCAGTGGAAGCGGTGCGATCAGCTTGCAGCGGCACCGCATGCGTGGCGAGTCCGTCATACCCGTCGCCCCATGTCTAGCTTAGGGTGTGGGCGTGGTTTCTTGTGCGTCCTTTGATGGAAAAAATAGAATGTCCGCCTTTCGCTTGTCAACAAAGCGCCTTTGCGTGCGTGTAGCGAGCGGCGGGGTGGGAGGGGGTCGTGACCTCCACATCCGGGCTCGAGCACGAACAACTGGGCGTGAGCGGCTTGCCTTAGCGGCGCCCGGCGTCTTGTAAGTCCATCCGTCTGTGCCTGTCTATCTTAGGGTGTGGGGGGTTTCTTGCGTCCCCTTTGGTGGAAAAAGCAGAATGTCCGCATTGTGACTCAACCAAGCGCCTTGCATGCGTTAGGCGAGAGCGGCGGGGGTGAAGTGCGTGACCCCCTCCATCCCCCAGCATCAACTGGCGGGCGGCGGTGGCGGCTTGCGCGCTGCATCGTGCGAATCCGTCATACCGTCGCCCCTAACTATCTCGGGGTGTGTGGGGGGTGGTTTCTTGTGCGTCCTTTGATGGAAAAAACATAATGTCGCCTTGCGCTGTCGATAGCGAACTACGTGCGTTGGCGAGGCGGCGGGGATGGGGAGGTGTACCTCCATCCCCTGCCGAACTAAACACGGGGCGGCGGTGGCGGCTTGCAGCGGCGCGCCGCATCGTGCGTCGATCCTCTCGCCCCGTCTATCTTAGGGGTGTGGGGGTGGTTTCTGTGGCGTCCTTTGATGGAAAGCAGAATGTCGCGCTGCGCTTGTCGACCAGCGCTTCGTGCGTTAGCGGCGAGCAGGGGGTGGGGAGAAGCGTAGCAGCGTCGCGCATGGGTGGCGAGTCCATCATACCCGTCGCCCCTGTCTATCTTAGGGTGCGTGGGGGGTTGGTTTTGTCTTGCGACCTTTGATGGAAAAAACAAAATGTCCGCCTTGCTTTGTCAAAAGCGCCTTTGCGTGCGTTAGCGTGGGAGCGGGGTTGGGGAGGTCGTGACCCCTCCACATCCCTGAGGCGGCGTGGACGAGCGGGCTGAGCGGCTTGCAGCGGCGCCGCATCGTCCGATCGTCTCCCGCCTGTCTATCTTAGGGTGTGTGGGGGGGTGGTTTCGTCGTCCTTTGATGGAAAAAATAGAATGTCCATGGCACATCGACCAAGCGCCTTGCGTGCGTTAGGCGAGCGGCGGTGGGGATGTGGGTGTGCCCCCTCATCCCCTGATCTGTCTCGTCGCCCCTGTCTATCTTAGGGTGTGGGGGTGGGGATGGTTTCTTGTCGTCCTTTGATGGAAAAAACATAATGTCGCCTTGCTTTGTCAACCAGCGCCTCGTGCGTTAGCGAGCGAGCGAGGGGTGGGGAGGGTGCGTGACCCCCTCCACATCCTGCGGCCGCAAACTAAGCCGGAGAGCGGGCGGCGGCTTGCCGCGCCCGCATGCATGCGAGTCGTCATCCCGTCGCCCCTGTCTATCTTAGGGTGTGGGCGGTGGTTTTGTCTTGCGACCACTTTGATCGAAAAACAGAATGTCCGCCTTCGCTGTCAACCAAGCGCCTCGTGCGTTAGCGTGAGGCAGTAGGGGTGGGGAGAAGGTGTGACCCCTGCACATCCTGCGGCCGACTGAAACGAGCCGGGCGGCGGCGACACGGCTACACGGTGCGCATCGTGGCGAGTCCGTCATACCTCGCCCTATCTATCTTAGGGTGTGTGGCGGGTGGTTTCTTGGCGTCCTTTGATGGAAAAAGCAGAATGTCATGCTGCACGTCACCAAGCGCCTTGCGTGCGTTAGCGAGCGGCGGGGTGGCGAGTCGTGACCCCCTCCACATCCCTGAGCCGAGCCTGAAGCTGAGGAGGCGGCGGCGCTGCGGCGCCGCGCATCGTCTGTCATCTCGTCGCCCCTGTCTATCTTAGGGTGTGGGGGTGGTTTCTGTGCGTCCTTTGATGGAAAAAGCAGAATGTCCGCCTTTGCGCTGTCAAAGCGCCTTGCGTGCGTTAGAGCGAGCCGAGCGGGGGTGGGGATGTGGGGTCGTGACCCCTCCACATCCCTGCTGAGTCCGTCATCCCGTCGCCCCTGTCTATCTTAGGGTGTGGGGGTGGGGATGGTTTCTTGTGCGTCCTTTGATGGAAAAAACATAATGTGCCTGCGCTTGTCAATAGCGCTTTCGTGCGTTAGCGCGAGGCGGCAGGGGGTGGGGAGGGTGTGACCCCCTCCACATCCTGAGCGCTTTAAACAACGAGGCGACGGCGGACTTGCCGGCGCCGCATGCATAAGCGGTCCGTCATCCGTCGCCCTGTCTATCTTAGGGTGTGGGCGGTGGTTTGTCTTGTGACCACTTTGATCGAAAAAGCAGAATGTCCGCCTGCCTGTCAACAAGCGCACTCGTGCGTTAGCGAGCCGAGTAGGGGTGGGGAGGGGGTCGTGACCCCTGCCATCCCTGCGAGGCCGACTGAAACGGCGGGCGGTGGCGCCTAGCCGCGGTGCGCTGTGGCGGTCCGTCACCCCATCGCCCTATCTATCTTAGGGTGTGTGGCGGGTGGTTTCTTGCGTCCTTTGATGGAAAAACAGAATGTCCACTTGCACTGTCACCAAGCGCCTTTGCGTGCGTTAAGCGAGCCGGCGGGGGTGGCGAGTGTGCCCCCTCCACATCCCTTGGGGCCAAAAAGGCCGGGGAGGCGGCGGCTTCGGGCGCCCCGTCTTGGGTCTTCCTCCCGTCGCCCCTGTCTATCTTAGGGTGTGGGGGGGTTTCTTGCGTCCTTTGATGGAAAAAACAGAATGTCCATGGCACATCACCAAGCGTTTGCGTGCGTTAGGCGGCGGCGGGTGGGGATGTGGGGTCGTGCCCCTAATC
>JAHHZJ010010784.1:0-14766 GCA_021437245.1 Aegilops speltoides
CTCTATAGAGGAATATCGTTTCCATATATATTGAGCGATCCGAGGAATGCCTTTTGTTCTTGGCTTTCACGCAGCAGATTCTGACATGCCATCCGTGAAAACAAGAGAATAAGGCATATATCCTTGGACTTTCTTCAATTCTGGCCAAATGAATAGCCGGATCATAGAGCATCTGCGAAGAATACTTTGTCCCTACCAAGGGGCTAATGTCTATAACAACATAATCTCTCAATTTCCTTCAAAGGAAGTGCCAATGGGTTGAAACTTGTGAAACAGCGATGAATGATGTTCTTTGACTTTCGGGGCCAAAAGTCCCTTAAGGTTGAATTGAGGTACTCCGGGCATCTGGCGGGCGTGGGTATTTTTTGGATTAGCCTTCGCCCGAAGTTTAATACTTATGGGCCCGACACGGACTCCAAATGACAAAATTATGACCGTTTTATGAACATCTCCTTTCTATGGAGTCCTTGAAAGTACTTCATTTTCTCGCTTTTGCTGATTTCCCCAAAATTTCTTGTCTTATAGAGGACATATCGTTTCCATATATATTGACCGATCGAGGAATCCCTTTTGTTCTTGGCTTTCCGGCGCGAGTTCGCATGCCATCCGGAAAACAAGAGAATAAGGCATATAGCAGCTGGATTTTCTTCAATTTCTGACCAAATGAGATAGCCGGATCATGGAGCATCTGCGAAAATCGTTTGTCCCTACCGGGGCTAATGTCTATAAAACATAATCTCTCGAATTTCCTTCAAAAGGAAGTGCTAATGGGTCGAAACTTTCGAAAAACGGAATGATGTTCTTTGACTTCGGGAAAAGTCCTTCTTAAGGCTGAATTTGAGGTACTCCGGGCCTCTGGCGCAGTGGAGTATTTTTGGATTCGCGCTCGCCTGACGTTTAATACTTATGGGTCCGACCACGGACTCGAATGAAAAAAATTATGACCGTTTTAGTGAACATCGTCCTTCTATGGCGGTCCTTGAAAGTACTTCATTTTCTCGTGCGCTCGTGCCTTTGCACGTTTCCCCAAAATTTCTTGTCTTATAGAGGACATATCGTTTCCACATATATATTGACCGTCCGAGGAATGCCCTTTTGTTCTTGGCTTTCCGCGCCGGAGTTCTGACATGCCATCCGGGAAAACAAGGAGAATAAGGCATATAAGCTGGATTTTCTTCATTTCGGCCAAATGAAGGCCCGGATCTGGAGCATCTGCGGAAATCGTTTGTCCCTACCGGGGGCTAATGTCTATAAGCAACATAATCTCCAATTTCCTTCAAAGGAAGTGCTAATGGGTCGAAACTTGCGGCAATGGCGAATGATGTTCTTTGACTTTCGGGCCAAAAAGTCCTGTTAAGGCTGAATTTGAGGTACTCCGGGCCTCTGGGCAAGCGTGGAGTATTTTTGGATTCGCGCTCGCCCTTGGCGTTTAATATTATGGGTCCGACCACGGCCTCCGAATGACAAAATTATGACCGTTTTAGTGAACATCTGTCCTTTCTATGGGTCCTTGAAAATACTTCATTTTCTCGTGGCTTTTTGCTGATTGCCCAAAATTTCTTGTCCTCTATAAGGAGATTCGTTTCCACATATATATTGAGCAGCGAGGAATGCCTTTTTGTTCTTGGCTTTCACGCCGAGGTTCTGACATGCCATCCGGGAAAACAAGGAAATAAGGCAATATCCATGGACTTTTTCTTCAATTCTGCCAAAAGAATAGCCGGGATCATAGAGCATCTGCGAAAATCGTTTGTCCCTACCAAGGGGGCTAATGTCTATAAACAACATAATCTCAATTTCCCAAAAGGGAATGGGTTGAAACGTAAAACGGGAATTGATTTCTTTGTTTCGGGGCCAAAAGTCCTGTTAAGGCTGAATTTGAAAGGGTACTCCGGGCATCTGGGGAAGCGTGGGTATTTTTTGGATTCGGCTCGCCCATGTTTTAATTATTATGGGCCGACACGGACTCAAATGACAAAATTATGACCTTTTTAGTGAACATCATCCTTTCTTGGGTCCTTGAAAGTACTTCATTTTCTCGTCCGCTTTTGCTGATTTCCCCAAAATTTCTTGTCCTTATAGAGGACATATCGTTTCCACAATATATTGACCGATCAGGAATGCCCTTTTGTTCTTGGCTTTCACGCGCCGGATTCTGCATGCCATCCGGAAAACAAGGAGAATAAGGCATATAGCCTGGAATTTTCTTCAATTTCCGGCCAAATGAGATAGCCGGATCGGGAGCATCTGCGAGAAAAAGTTTGTCCCTACCAGGCTAATGTCTATAAGCAACATAATCTCTCAATTTCCTTCAAAGGAAGTGCTAATGGGTTGAAACTTGTCCGAAAAACAATGACGAATGATGTTCTTTGACTTTGAGGCCAAAAGTCCCTTAAGGCTGAATTTGAGGTACTCCGGGCCCTCTGGCAAAGCGTGGGTATTTTTTGGATTCGGCGCTCTCTTGTGGCAGTTTGAGTACTTATGGGTCCGACCACGGACTCGAATGAAAAAAATTATAACCGTTTTAGTGAACATCTGTCCATTCTATGGGTCCTTGAAAACTTCATTTTCTCGTGCGCTTTTTGCCTGTTGCCCCAAAATTTCTTGTCCTCTATAAGGAGATATCGTTTCCACATATATATTGAGCGATGGAAATGCCTTTTTGTTCTTGGCTTTCCCGCGCAGGTTCTGACATGCCATCCGGAAAACAAGGAGAATAAGGCATATAATGGACTTTCTTCAATTTTGGCCAAATGAGATAGCCGGATCATAGAGCATCTGCGGAAAATCGTTTGTCCCTAAAGGGGCTAATGTCTATAAACAACATAATTCTCAATTTCCTTCAAAAAGTGCCAATGGGTTGAAACTTATGCGGCGGCGAATGATGTTCTTTGACTTTCGGGGCCAAAAGTCCCTTAAGGCTGAATTTGAGGTACTCCGGGCATCTGGCGGAGCGTGGGTATTTTTTGGAATTGGCGCTACGCCGGGCAGTTTAATACTTATGGGCCGACACGGACTCCAAATGACAAAATTATGACCGTTTTAGTGAACATCTTCCTTTCTATGGCGGTCCTTGAAAGTACTTCATTTCTCTCGCTTTTTGCTGATTTCCCCAAAATTTCTTGTTCTATAGAGGACATATCGTTTCCCATATATATTGACCGATCGAGGAATGCCCTTTTGTTCTTGGCTTTCCGCGGGCGCGAGTTCGACATGCCATCCGGGAAAACAAGGAGAATAAGGCATATAGGGTTGGATTTTCTTCATTTCTGACCAAATGAGATAGCCGGATCATGGAGCATCTGCGAAGAATGCGTTTGTCCCTACCGGGGGCTAATGTCTATAAGCAAATTCTCGAATTTCCTTCAAAAGGCTAATGGGTCAAACTTTGCCGGCAATGATGTTCTTTGACTTTCGGGGCCAAAAGTCCTGCAAGGGAATTTGAGGTACTCCGGGCCTCTGGGCAAGCGTGGAGTATTTTTGGATTCGCTCTGGGACAGTTTAAATTATGGGTCCGACCACGGACTCGAATGACAAAATTATAACCGTTTTAGTGAACATCTGTCCTTTCTTGGGGTCCTTGAAAATACTTCATTTTCTCGTCGCTTTTTGCTGATTGCCCCAAAATTTCTTGTCCTCTATAGAGGAGATATCGTTTCCACATATATATTGAGCGATCGAGGAATGCCTTTTGTTCTTGGCTTTCACGGCCAGATTCTGACATGCCATCCGGAAAACAAGGAGAATAAGGCATATATCCCTTGGACTTTCTTCAATTCTGACCGGTTGCCGGATCATAGACATCTGCGAAAATCGTTTGTCCCTACCAAGGGGCTAATGTCTATAAGAACATAATCTCTCAATTTCCTTCAAAAAAGTGCCAATGGGTTGAAACTTTGCGAAAAAGCAATGGAATGATGTTTTTTGACTTCGGGGCCAAAAGTCACCTTAAGGCTGAATTTGAGGTACTCGGGCATCCGGGGGCGTGGGTATTTTTTGGTTCCGGCTTTCGCCCTTGGCGATTTAATATTATGGGCCGACCACGGACTCCAAATGACAAAATTATGACCGTTTTGTGAACATCATCCTTTCTATGGCGGTCCTTGAAAGTACTTCATTTTTCTGCTTTCCGGATTTTAAAATTTCTTGTCCTGTATAGAGGACATATCGTTTCCACATATATATTGACCCGATGAAGGAATGCCCTTTTGTTCTTGGCTTTCAGGGCAAGAACCATGCCATCCCGAAAACAAGGAGAATAAGGCATATAGCCGCTGAATTTTCTTCAATTCGGCCAAATGAGATACCGGATCATGGAGCATCTGCGAAAAGTCGTTTGTCCCTACCGGGCTAATGTCTATAAGCAACATAATCTCTCAATTTCCTTCAAAGGAAGTGCTAATGGGTCGAAACTTTCGAAAACAGCGACGAATGATGTTCTTTAACTTTCAGGGCCAAAAAGTCCTACTTAATGATGAGGACATCAATACCATTGTTACACCCACAGCCCCTGCTGCTATACATATTGGACCAATTACTAGAGCTCGCGCACGCCAACTAAATTACCAGGTACTTTCGTTTCTTGGTAATGATTCTAATGTTCATGAGAATATGATGCTACCTAAATTGGATACATTTGTTTTGCTTATAAATGAAGGGCCTCGCTTGGAGAAGGATGAACCTTGGAGCAAGAACAAGCATGGAGATGATGGCGGTGCAAGGGGACAAGACGGAGTTACAAGTGATGATTTAGGACTTTGAAGCTACCATAATGAGTGCATGAAGCCTTGGACGAAATATACAAGATGCCACTTCATAAATTTCGTCCGAGGCTATTCTAGGTGCTGCGTCACCTTATTATTGGAGCAGGCCCATGTAATTTCGAAATACATAAGTATAGGCTATTTTTAGAGTCGTATGTGTGGGGAAACAAGAGATAGGGTTAGTTTGGACCCCTCCACCAAGGACCAGAAATTCACCCCTCTTCCTCCATATATACAGCCCTTAGGGCACCGTTTAGACTTTGGGTTTTGTTTAGATTAAAGTTAGCCATAGCTGCAACTGCGTGCTTCATTTGTGTTCAACGACCGACAAAGCGTCCAGAACCCCACCTTGATCAATAAAGCTTTCATCTTATATTGCAATATCCAGTTGCAATCTCGGTTTCTTGCTTGTTCTTCGTTTGCTCGCGAAATAGACCCTCGTGGTCGAGTTGATGTGCTCGGTGGTCATAACCTCTCGGAGTTGGTTTAGCGATTGCTAAGGCGCGGCGTCCTCGCTCGTTAAGTGGTCGGATCGTCAAAGTCGACTTCCACCAAGCGAAATCCACCATCTCATCGAAAGGCGGGACACTTTGCCTCTATCAAGTGGTATCGATTTCGAGGTTGCTTGGTGAGATTTTACGAGTTTTACGTAGTTTAGATCAAATCATTCTTCATACCTATAGTCCACGAAAAAGCCAAAAAAATTGGGTTAGTTCATCCCATCGAACCAATCTAAGCCTTTGCATAATCTTTTACGTATTTGCTTTGTTGAATTTGTGGTTGCATCGTCGTGTCAAGTTCTTTGGTCTTAGCGTCTAGTCTTTTAGAGTTCGAGTTACATTCACGAGGTTGTCACGTCGCCGCTGCCATATATCACCACCTCATCGCCGCCAATCCGAATCCATATCGCCACCACATATCCGCGCCATCCGTAATCCGAGTTCACGCAACATATATCCGCCACTGTCCAAGGTTCCACGATTCATCTCCGCCACCGATCCAAGAGTTCCACAGTTCATCTCGCCACGATCCGCGTCCCACAGTTTCATCTCGCCACGGTCCTAGTCAGAGTCCGATAATTGTTGCATTGTTCTCGATTTCGAGATCAGCGATACTCCATCGTAGTGAGAAGGACTCGAACTTCGAGCCATCCGGAAGAAAAATAGTTCGGTTCAAAAAAAAACTAAGTCGGAAAATTCTGGCTAGCGGTTTTTAGACCATTTGTAGACTTTTTGAAAAAATTTGTTGCGAAGCAAAAAAATAGAGGAAAAAAGTGCAAAACAAAGTGAAAAAAAGAAAAAAAATCGTGTGTGCTCCTCCCTTGTTTACGTGCGGCGCCGTGATTTTGTTAGTGTTCTTGATAGAGCGAGGTGTCCGATCTTTCGATGAGATGATAACTATCGATTTGGTGAAGATGACTTTGCGATCCGACTACAAGCGTGCCTGACGTTGCGCCTTATGATCGCTAAACCAACTCCGAGAGGTTATTGACCACGCGGAGCACAATCAACGACCACGAAGGTCTATACCGCAAGCAATCGAAGAACAAGCAAGAATATGATAAAAGCAATCTGAATATTGCGAGTATGTATAAAGTATGGATAAAGGTGGGGATCCGTAGCGGTCTTGGTGCAGTCGTTGGACACAAAGCGAAGTACCGAAGTTGCAATGGCTAACTTTAACTAAACAAATCCCAAGGGAAAAGCTACTAGATGGATCTACTTATATAGGAGCAAGGGTGGCGGCCAAGGAGGTGGGAGAACGTCCCAAGGCAGCCTAAAACTAACCCTAGGTCGTACAAGGCCAATGGGCCCAAGTGGAGGTGACGTAACACCTTTGGACTTGTAGTTTGACTCGGATTCTGGTGCAGCGTCAGATTGTTTCGTCCATAACTCAACGCTCCGGACGGCTTTTAAGGTGATTCCAACTGTGCTGGAAAGAGCATGAAATCTACTTTCAACAAAAAAGAATCACCCAATTCGAATCCGTATGAAAAAGTTGTTGACGTTTTGAGTCAGGTATGTCTGTCGGTCCGAATCTGAATCCAGAACGTGAGAGACTTGGACTCTATCTTCTCTTGGCCCAAAAGTGACGTGAAGAAGACTTTTGAACAACACCTAAACTTCTCCTTTTCCCTTATCTTCATATGTGGATTGTACAAATGTCCCATACACCGCAATTAGACAAAACACAAAAGTATGTGAAGTATTTTTTGTTGGATAACATAAATATATTATTGAATAGTTTGCACTAGAAATCACCGACAAATATGCATGTATGCAATATTTTTGATCATATACAAGGTAGTCATGTCCTCATCATCCTCCCCTTTTTTGAAAATAAAGCCGTCCCGTTTAATCTGAAATGTGGCTAACAAAGAGACAAAGGTGTGCATGTTGTATATGTATCGTCATCCATTTTACTTCCCTTGATTTTTTGCATATATGACACATGAATAGATGAATAAACCATAGTTCATAAAATCTAAAGCCAACAAATTAGCACAAAATGGAAGGCATGAAAATATTGCAACTCGGTTTGCACATAAATGAAGCTCTTATTTATTTCAAAAGATTGACAATGTTCATCATTAAACCATCCCAACATTGGTGAATAAACCTTATTTGAATCAAATTTACATGCTACAACATGCTTAGATAAGCAAACATGCAATGAGTCATTAAACACGAAATCATCACCAAGATTAGAGGTCATATCAAAAGCGATTAAACATTGATTCTTTTGCATCAACATTAATTCAATTGGTGCTCTCAAAATTGTTGGTATTTGGTTTGTTTGATCACATGGCATATCAAATTATCAACATAATCCTCAAAAATAGGTGGTGTGATCAAAGTAGTGGGTAGCTCAACACATGATGTATTCAAGTTAACTAGGGATGCATCATTCTCATGTGAATTATATCATCAATACCTTCTTTTACCTTGTTGGCGGTATGAATTCTGACGTAGACAAAATGCACCTTACTCTTGATGATGTCACGCTCAGGGTGGGGCTGCTCTAGTAGGTGCAACGGTTGGAGGAACCAATGGCGGTGGTGAGCATGAATGGAATTGTAGTTGTTTAGTCACCCAATGCATCCTCTTAATTTGTCTCTCAAAGGTACAAGCCGAACATACATACCGATGTCAACGAGGAATATCTGAAATCTTGCCGAATATCATGGTTCAAACCACAAAAAAATCTATTCATTGTATCATTCTGATTCTTCTATGTCACAATGATGTATATAAGATTTGAACTCTGGTAGTAAGCATGAACGGTGTTATTGCCTTGTTTAAATTGTTCAAATTTGCGAAAGCAATTCACGGCGATAAAGGAGGAAAAACTGTTTTCTCATTACATCTTTCAAATCTTTCCAAGTTGTGGGTTGGTTATCAATGTTTTTCTTACAATACCTCCACCAAACGAACAAAACCGTAAATGCTCTAGTGGCGGATCGTTTTCGCCAAAGTTCGGAAAAAGTCATGGTTACTAAAACTTTTCTACTTCAAACTCCCAAGCTAAATAAATAGCGGGATTAAATCTACCCTCAAATGGCGGTAAAGAATAACCGACCATGTGGTTGTGTGTGTTGTCCCAACTCCGTGATGGTGAAGATGTTCCCTTCCAGAACTTCTATCTCCGGGACCTGTCATGATTAGTAGAAACAAAAACAAAATTCCGAATAATGTTCCTATGAACTACTAGGATGTGGTTGTAAAGTGCTCACGATAAAGCAAATATCAATATCTTACAAGTTCTTACCATGCGGCGGGTGGTGACGAAATGTCAAATAACTCGAAGATTGTTTGTAAAAGGTTCCGGGGGGAATGTCCTTATACGGTGTAGAAATATGTGGAGCTGGGTTGGCTATATATGGTAGCAAAAGATTAGCAATAATCAATTCGGAGATGCAATGTTGAATAAGCCTCAACAGCGGTCTTGTCTGGTCCTAGGCTGACCGAACTAGAGGCGTGAGCCTAGAACACTAATGAGGTCACGGCGTAGCACAACTAGCATCAATGAAGGATACTAAGTAGCTCTTGACAGCAAGATATAAGTGAAGATCCTGCGGTAGTGAAGATAATGATGAAAAACAACTACCAAGCGGGACATACAACAACTCTCTCTCAATTTTCCTCTTGAAAAGTTTGAGCCAATTTCCTGATAAATTCTTTCAAAGAATGCTACTAACTCAAGCTTTCCAATGCAAAAAGAATCACTCAATTCCGAGTTGATATGAGAGTCAAAAATTCTAAAACGGCCGAAAATTGGAACAAGCTGTGTTCACGAACTTGGAAGGGCAAAAAGACCTTTTAGAAGCCGATTTTGAGGTGTCAAATATTGAACTAGCTTCTGCAACTATTTAAATGCGGCTCGTCGCTAGCTTCAATTTGAGTACTCACGGGCCAAAACGGACTTCGTTATGAGGAAGATACACCTGTTTTCTTGAACAGTCGCCAAAACAGATTCTTTCTCTTTTTTCCTCCGCTTTTTTTTTTTCTTCTCTCTTTTTTCTTTTTTTTTCTTTCCTTTTTTTTTCTTTCTTTTTTTTTTTCTTTTTTTCTCCCTCTTTAAGACAAACTAGATAAGATGCAGATTGGATCGGGAAGATGTGAATGACCTCAACTATGATTATGACAATGAGCAGTAGCGTAGGCGTGGTGAAATTTAGATGGGATGGTGGACGCGGAAGGGATAATGATGCGATGGCGGGCGTGACTAATGAACAGAACTCGAAACTCTAAAGGAACTAGACACTAAGACCAGCAACGACCGACGGTTGCAACCGATAATTCAACTATGCAAACAACGAATCGAAAATTGCAAAACTCGGTGGCTTGGATAAAGGATGAACAGATCTAACTTTTTTGTGGCTTTTCATGGACTATAGGTATGAATGACAGATCGATCTAAACTATGAAAAACTGTAAAATCTCACCGGCAACCTGGCTGATACCACTTGATAGGCGAGGGTGTCGATCTTCGATGAGATGATAACTATCGATTTGGTGAAGATGACGGGATCCATCCGGCGTGCCTGACGTTGCGCCTTAAATTCGCTAAACCAACTCCGGAGGTTATTGACCCGCGGGAGCCAATCAACACCCGAAGGTCTATACCGCAAGCAATCGAAGAACAAGCAAGAATATGATAAAAGCAATCTGAATATTGCGGGTATGAATATGGATAAAGGTGGGGATCCGTGGCGGTCTTGGTCGGTGGTTTGGACACAAGCAAGTACCGAAGTTGCAATGGCTAACTTTTAACTAAACAAATCCCAAGGAAAAGCTACTAGATGGATCTACTTATATAGGAGCAAGGGGTGGCGGCCAAGGAGGTGGGAGAACGTCCCAAGGCAGCCTAAAACTAACCTAGGTCGTACAAGGCCAATGGGCCCAAGTGGAGGTGGCGTAACACCTTTGGACTTGTGGTTTGACTCGGATTCTGGTGCACGTCAGATTGTTTCGTCCATAACTCAACGCTCCGGACGGCTTTTAAGGTGATTCCAACTGTGCTGGAAAAGCATGAAATCTACTTTCCAGAAAAAAATCACCCCAATTCGGTCCGTATGAAAAAGTTGTTGACGTTTTGAGTCAGGTATGTCTTGGTCTGAATCTGAATCCAGAATGAGAGACTTGGACTCTATCTTCTCTTGGCCCAAAAGTGACGTGGAAGACTTTTTGAACAACACCTAAACTTCTCCTTTTCCCTTATCTTCATATGTGGATTGTACAAATGTCCCATACACCGCAATTAGACAAAACACAAAAGTATTGAAATATTTTTGTTCGGATAACATAAATATATTATTGAATAGTTTGCACTAGAAATCACCACACAAATATGCATGTATGCAATATTTTTGATCATATACAAAGGTAGTCATGTCCTCATCAGTTCTAGGCTCGCGTCTCTCGCGGTCTAGCCTAGGACCAACAAATTAAAAGGGCGTTTATTCAACTTTGCATCTCTGAATTGATTATTCTAACCCTTTTTGCTAATATTATAAGCCTTCCCACTCCCATACATTCCGTCGTCGTTGGACTCTCCACAGTAATCGCTCTATCCAAGCTTTGAGAGTTTTGACTTCTACGGTTGGAATCACCTTTCTTCTTTGGTAAAAGCGGTAAAATTTGGATTTGCGCGGGTTTGTGATAACCACCACCACTTCTTAGTAGTCTGGGATCATATTCTTGTGTGTTTCTATTTTCGCTAACCATGGTAGGATCCGGCCCGATGAGGCTGATTGGGAGAACACGAGGAACAAACAGCTACATGATAAATTTCAGCAAATGATGAGTGGACGGTGCAAGATTCTAAAAGATTTGGGGGCCATGGAGAAGATAGATGGCATTGAGAAGGCGTTTGAAACAAAGCTTCATAGCAAGTTTGATGAATTGCTCATGGGTTTCCACAACCACCCGGTTACCTATCACACCTCTTGCCGACAACAACTCGCCCCTTGAATCGGTATGGGCCGGCCGGTGTTCCTATTGAGCGAGGACAAAATTTCAGTGCCGCTTTATTGTTGTTGGTGCTTCTTTGGCTCCCCTTTGCTTGGATGGGGAGGATGATAAGTATGTGGGGTTAAGGGATGAGGTTGATCAACATCGAACTACGTGCAACCACCGCCCACAACCACGGTCGTCCACATGCAAATAATGGCAATGTTAGGGCTCCCCCTAGTGCGAGATCATGACCATCTCCCTAAAGCTGAAATTGAATATTCCACCATTTGAGGGTAGATATGTTCACGATATGTATCTTACTTGGGAGTTAAGCTGAACAACGATTTACATGTTTACAATATCACGAGGAGAGGCGTGTTCCTTTTCTTTTTTGTGCTTTCACTAGCTTTGCATGTGTTTGGTGGTGAACATTGTAGATTATATCATGTTCCGGCTACTTGGGTGCTTTGAAAACTGCTATCGTCTGTTGGGTTCCACCAATTATCAACGTGAATTACTTCAAAAATTAGCGCTTAAGACAAGGAAAAAATTTAGTAAAGAATATTATCGGGAATTACAAGGGCTTGATTAGATGTGGTATTGTTGAGGAGAATGAAGCTATGCTTGCACGTTTTAGGTGGATTAAATAGAGATTCAGACCATTCTAGATTATAAGGATTATAATAATATCACTCGTTTATTCCATCTTGCTTGTAAAGCTGAGCGTGAAGTCGGATCGCGAGGCATTGGCGGCACTAACTTTTCTTGGTCGACCTTCATCATGGACACCGTGCATCATCTACTTCCTTTGCACCATCACCTCCTTGGTGCCACCTCCAAGTGATACAAGAAAGCGACAACCACCACTATCGCCAAGAGCACACTGCGGGCCTGCTGAGTTCTTCTTCTTCCATGGCGTCACAGGGCACACAAGTGATAATATTTGTCGTCGTTGTAAGGAAGAGGACATTTCTTGAGAGAATGCAAATCTCGGCGTGTGATGATTGCTCTTGAGGATGGTGGGTATGAGTCCGCTAGTGACTATGATGAGAGACTTTGGCTCTTATTACACATGAGGAACACGGTGGAGATGATTACGATCATGAGACACAATACATGGCTCGAAGATCTTGTGGTATGAATGTTTAGTTGCTCAACGTGTTTTGAGTGTCAGAGTTACACAAGCTGAGCAAAATCGAGGCATAATTTGTTCCATACAAAGGGAGTTGTGAAGGAGCGTTCTATTCGCGTCATCATAGATGGAGGAGCTGCAACAACTTGGCTAGCATGGAGATGGTGGAAGCTATCTCTCACCACAAGACCACATCCACATCCTTACTACATCCAATGGTTCAACAACGGGCAGGTTAAGGTAACACGTCTTGTTAGTGTGCATTTTAGTATCTCTACATATCTGATTATGTTGATTGTGATGTGAATGCGTATGCAAGCATGTTCCTTATTAATTGGTCGACCATGGCAATTTGATAAAAATTCATGCACCATGGTAGAAACAATCGATATACTCTTGTTCATAAGGATAAAAATATTACTTTGCTTCCTATGACTCTGAGTCCATTTGAAAGATGATATTAATAGAGCTAATAAAGCAAAAGCAGGAGAAAAATAAGAGTGAAAATCAGATTGTGGCAAAAGAATTTGAGCGACATATGAAGCCTAATAGTAAACCATCTAGTGTTGCTTCGAAATTAAATTGAAAAGTGCATGTTTACTTGCCACTAAATCGATATTGATGAGCTAGATTTTAGCAAATCTGTTTGCTATGCTTTTGTGCAAAGAGGCATTATTTTCATTCGGGCGTGCCTTCCTCTTTGCTTCTTGTCACTAACATTTTGCGGGAGTTAGGCGTCTTTCCACAAGGCGTGCCACAGGATTACCGCCTATTGAGGATTGAGCATCAGTTGACTTAATTCCGGTGCTTCCTTGCCAAACCGTCGCCATATCGTACCAATCGGAGGAGCGAAGGAGATTATCGTCAAGTACAAGAGCTTCTCGACAAAGGTTATATCTGTGAATCCCTTAGTCCTTGTCTTTGTTCCTATTATTCTAGTGCCGAAAAAGGATGGTACATCGGCGTATGTGTGTTGATTGTAGAGGCATTAATAATATTACTATTACGTTATCGTCATCCTATTCTAGGCTAGATGATATGCTTGATGAATTAGTGGCTCTACAATATTCTCCAAAGTTGATTTGCGTAGTGGATACCATCAAATTCGTATGAAATTGGGGATGAATGGAAAACAGCATTTAAAACTAAGTTTGGATTATATGAGTGGTTAGTCATGCCTTTTGGGTTAACTAATGCACCTAGTACTTTCATGAGATTAATGAGCGAAGTTTTATGTGCTTTCATTGGACGATTTGTGGTAGTTTACTTTGATGACATATTGATTTATAGCGAGATCTTTGGAGGAACATTTGGAACATTTACGTCTGTTTTATTGCTCTCGTGATGCCGTTTGTTTGGTAACCTTGGAAGTGCACCTTTTGCACCGACCAGAGTGTCTTTCCTTGGCTATGTTGTTACTCCACGAGAATTGAAGTTGATAAAGCCAAGATTGAAGCTATTGAGTTGGATGCAGCCCAAAGCGGTCACACAAGTGAGGAGTTTTCTTGGCCTCATTGGATTCTATAGGCGTTTTGTGAGATTTCAGCACCATTGCTGCACCTCTCAATGAGCTTACAAGAAGGATGTGCCTTTTGTTTGGGGTACCCTACGGAAGAAGCCTTCACGGTGTTGAAAGATAAGTTGACACATGCTCCTTTACTCCAACTTCCTGATTTAATAAGACTTTTGAGCTGGAATGTGATGCTAGTGGAATTGGATTAGGAGGTGTGTTATTACAAGATGGCAAACCTGTTGCATACTTTTACGAAAAATTGAGTGGGCCTAGTCTGAATTATTCTACTTATGATAAAAATTATATGCTCTTGTTAGGACTTTAGAAACATGGCAACATTATTTATGGCCCAAAGAATTTGTTATACATTCGATCATGAATCTTTGAAACATATTAAAAGTCAAGCTAAACTGATGTGACATGCTAAATGGGTTGAATTCATTGAGACTTTCCCTTATGTCATTAAACACAAGAAGGGTAAAAGCGTTATTCTTGATGCATTGTCTAAATCGCTATACTATGCTTTCACAACTTGACTTCAAAATATTTGGTTTGGAGACCATCAAAGATCAATATGTGCATGATCTGCTTTTAAAGATGTATTGCAGAATTGTAATGAAGGAAGAACATGGAACAAGTTTGTCGTTAATGATGGATTTGTGTTCCATGCTAACAAGCTATGCATTCAGCTAGCTCGTTCGTCTTTTGTTGTTGCGAGGCGCATGGAGGAGGACTAATGGGACACTTTGGCGTGAAGAAGGCGGAGGGCGTGCTTGCTACTCATTTCTTTTGGCCAAAGATGAGGGGGATGTTGGCGCTTTATTGCTCATTGCACTACATGTCAAAAAGCTAAGTCACGACTCAATCCTCATGGTTTATATATGCCTTTGGCCTTGCCTTAGG
>JAHHZJ010010786.1:0-14319 GCA_021437245.1 Aegilops speltoides
CCTGTTCTCTTCGAAGTTGATACAGAATCATGTGTGCAATCGACCTTTTCAAACTATGAAATTATACATTTGCCAATTGATTTGCCATCAAATCCAGCAACATAGAACTACAGAGTAGTTAGCAGATTTGTAGCAGCCCATGTACGTTATCATCATGTCAGTCGGATATTTACTTGGTCACATGTCTCTCAAGTGGTTGAGTACTTGCAGGAAGAAGCTTACTTACATTGATGGACAAAGTGCCCAACCAAAAGGAGAGCTGATACAAATGCCATGACGAGAGAGAGCAGGAAGTTTCCATACGATCTTAGCAAGACTAGTTAACATCTTCTTGCAAAGTGTTTTATCACGCATGACCAATTCAATGTATTAATCTAACAATCTGGATAGCCTTTCTGACTAGGTTCATGGCACCAGACCTCACCTGCTTCTTTTACTAGAGTAAATGGTACTCCCTCTGTAAAGAAATATAAGAGCTTTTAGATCACTAAAGTAGTGATCTAAATGCTCTTATATTTCTTTATGGAAGGAGTACTTCCAATGACAAGACTAGGCCAGGCGGCCACTCATAAACAGATTAATTTCTTGGAGGTGTGTGTTGGCAGTTTTAGTCTATTAAGAAGTTTCCATCAGATGATTTAATTGCTTATATGACAAGCATCTTATTAAGAAACAACTCAAATAATAATTTTTTTGGGTGAATCAAACTTAGAAGAGTTTTGGACCAAAAGGAAGCTAAAACAACACATTCGGGAAAAATAGAACCAACGGCAACCAAACCAGCAAATTTCGTAGCAAAGGAAACGTAAGCTACATCTTTCATGCACCGGAAAGACAGACCACAAGAATGACTCCTGGAAGCAACTTTTGCACATTCAACTTGCTCATCGTGACCTTCGAGCACATTGCCATATAATCATACGGTCATCTATTCACTTCTGATTAAATTTTTACATAAACTCCTCAAGTTTCCTTTTAATATGCCTAAGCGTTACTGCATCATCTGATGTACGGCTGAGTAGTAATTATGATTATTTATCCATCTCACCCAAGTCGGCACAATGCATGCAGGGCTGGTTCCATGAAAATTCTGTTGGGGAACGTAGTAATTTCAAAAATTTCCTACGCACACACAAGATCATGGTGATGAACAGCAACGAGAGGGGAGAGTGTTGTCCACATACCCTTGTAGACCCGAAGCGGAAGTGATCACAACGTAGAGGAAGTAGTCGTACGTTCTCCTCGCGATCCGACCGATCCCGGCGCCGTTACTCCGGCGCCCCCGAGTTCTTGACACACGACAGCTCGATGACGCCCTCAGACTCCGATCCAGCCGAGTGTCGAGGGAGAGTTCCACAAGACGACGGCGTGCAGGACGATCTTGATGTTTCACCGGCGAGGCTTCGCTTAAGCTTCAAGGACGGTATGACCGAGGTGGAATATGGTGGAGGGGCACCGACACGGCTAAGGAACGATCCGTAGATCAATACTTGTGTCTCTTGTGTGTCTAGAGGTGCCCCTGCCCCTCAGATATAAAGGAGCAAGGGGAGGGTGCGGCTGCCTAGGAGAGGCGCCCAAGGGGTGTCCTACTCCCACCGAGTAGGACTCCTCCTTCCTTGTTGGAGTAGGAGAAGGGAAAGAGGGGAGAGGAGGAAGGAAAGGGGCTGCACCCCTTGTCCAATTCGACTAGAGGGGCTGTGCCCTTCTTCCTTTGGCCTCTTTCCTTATTCCCTGTATGGCCCAATAAGGCCCATATACTCCCGGCGAATTCCTGTAACTCTCCGGCACTCGAAAAATACCGAATGACTCGGAACCTTTCCGAACTCCGAATATAGTCGTCCAATATATCGATCTTTACGCCTCGACCATTTCGAGACTCTCGTCATGTCCCCGATCTCATCCGGGACTCAACTCCTTCGGTACATCAAAACTCATAAACTCATAATAAAACCATCATCGAAACCTTAAGCGTGCGGATTCTACGGTTCGAGAACAATGTAGACATGACCTAGAACTATTCTCGGTCAATAACCAATAGCGGGACCTGGATGCCCATATTGGTTCCTACATATTCTACGAAGATCTTTATCGGTCGACCGCATAACAACATACGTTGTTCCTTTGTCATCGGTATGTTACTTGCCCGAGATTCGATCGTCGGTATCCAATACCTAGTTCAATCTCGTTATCGCAAGTCTCTTTACTCGCTCCGTAATACATCATCTCACAGCTAACTCATTAGTTGTAATGCTTGCAAGGCTTAAGTGATGTGTATTACCGAGAGGGCCCAGAAATACCTCTCCGACAATCGGAGTGACAAAACCTAATCTCAAATACGCCAACCCAACATCTGCCTTTGGAGACACCTGTAGTACTCCTTTATAATCACCCAGATTACGCTGTGACGCTTGGTAGCACCCAAAGTGTTCCTCCGTAAACGGAGTTGCATAATCTCATAGTTACAGAACATGTATAAGTCATGGATAAAAGCAGAGCAACATACTAAACGATCGTGTGCTAAGCTAATGGAATGGGTCATGTCAATCAGATCATTCAAATAATGATGTGACCTTGTTAATCAAATAACAACTCTTTGTTCATGGTTAGGAAACATAACCATCTTTGATTAACAAGCTAGTCAAGTAGAGGCATACTAGTGACACTCTGCTTGTCTATATATTCACACATGTATTATGTTTCCGTTAATACAATTCTAGCATGAATAATAAACATTTATCATGATATGAGGAAATATATAATAACTTTATTATTGCCTCTAGGGCATATTTCCTTCAGTCTCCCACTTGCACTAGAGTCAATAATCTAGATCACATCACCATGTGATTAACATCGATAGTTCACATCATCATGTGATTAACACTCATAGTTCACATCGCCATGTGACCAACACCCAAAGGGTTTACTAGATTCAGTAATCTAGTTCACATCGCTATGTGATTAACACCCAAAGAGTACTAAGGTGTGATCATGTTTTGCTTGTGAGAGAGTCTTAGTCAACGGGTCTTTCACATTCAGATCCGTTATGTATTTTGCAATTTTTCTATGTCTACAATGCTCGCATTTAAGCTACTCTTAGCTAATTGCTCCCACTTTCAATATGTATCTAGATCGAGACTTAGAGTCATCCGATCGGTGTCAAAACTTGCATCGACGTAACCCTTACTGACTAACCTTTTGTCACTTCCATAATCGAGAAACATATCCTTATTCCACTAAGGATAATTTTGACCGCTGTCCAGTGATCTACTCCTAGATCACTATTGTATTCCTCTTTAAACTCAAAGCAGGGTATACAATAGATCAGTACACAAGATGGCATACTTTATAGAAACTATGGCCAAGGCATAGTGAATGACTTTCATTCTCTTTCTATCTTCTGCTGTGGTCGGGTTTTGAGTCTTACTCAATTTCACACCTTGTAACACAGCAAGAACTCTTTCTTTGACTGTTTCATTTTGAACTACTTCAAAATCTTGTCAAGGTATGTACTCATTGAAAAACTTATCAAGCATCTTGATCTATCTCTATAGATCTTGATGCTCAATATGTAAGTAGCTTTACCGAGGTCTTTCTTTGAAAAACTCCTTTCAAAACACTTCTTTATGCTTTGCGAATAATTCTACATTATTTCCGATCTACAATATGTCATTCACATATACTTATCGAAATGTTGTAGTGCTCCCACTCACTTTTTAGTAAATACAGGCTTCACCGTAAGTCAGATAAAACTATATGCTTTGATCAACTCATCAAAGCGTATATTCCAACTCCGAGATGCTTGCACCAGTCCATAGATGGATCGCTGGAGCTAGCACACTTTGTTAGCTCCTTTGGATCGATAAAACCTTCCGTTGCATCATATACAACTCTTCCTCCTAAAACCCATTCAGAATGCAGTTTTACATCCATTTGCCAAATTTCATAAATTGTGGCAATTGCTAACATGATTCGGACAGACTTAAGCATCGCTACAGTTGAGAAAAACTCATTGTAGTCAACACCTTGAACTTGTCAAAACCTTTTATGATAAGTCGAACTTTGTAGATAGTAACACTACTATCAGCGTCCGTCTTCCTCTTGAAGATCCATTTATTTTCTATGGCTTGCCGATCATCGGCAACGCCACCAAAGTCCACACTTTGTTCTCATACATGGATCTCATCTCGATTTCATGGCCTCCAGCCATTTCGCGGAATCTGGGCTCATCATCGCTTCCTCATAGTTTGTAGGTTCATCATGGTCTAGTTACATGACTTCCGAACAGGATTACTGTACCACTTTGGTGCGGATCTCACTCTAGTTTACCTATTTAGATTCGGTAGTAACTTGATCTCGAAGTTACATGATCATCATCATTAGCTTCCTCACTAATTGGTGTAGTAGTCACAGAACAGATTTCGTGATGAACTACTTTCCAATAAGGGAGAAGGTACAATTACCTCATCAAGTTCTACTTTCCTCCCACTCACTTCTTTCGAGAGAAACTCCTTCTCTAGAAAGGATCCATTTATTAGCAACGAATGTTTTGCCTTCGGATCTGTGATAGAAGGTGTACCCAACAGTTTCCTTTGGGTATTCTATGAAGACGCATTCGATTTGGGTTCGAGCTTATCAGATGAAACTTTTTCACATAAGCATCGCAGCCCCAAACTTTAAGAAACGACAACTTTGGTTTCTTGCTAAACCACAGTTCATATAGTGTCGTCTCAACGGATTTAGATGGTGCCCTATTTAACGTGAATGCAGCTGTCTCTAATGCATGATCCCAAAACAATATTGGTAAATTGGTAAGAAGCATAGATTGTACTATATCCAATAAAGTACGGTTATGACGCTCGGACACACCATTATGATGTGGTGTTCGGTGGCATGAATTTGTGAAACTATTCCACATTGTTTTAATTGAAGACCAAACTCATAACTCAAATATTCATCTCCACGATCAGATCGCAGAAACTTTATTTTCTTGTCACGATGATTTTCCACTTCACTCTGAAATTCTTTGAACATTTCAACTATTTCAGACTTATGTTTCATCAAGTAGATATACCCATATCTGCTCAAATCATCTTGTGAAGGTCAGAAAATAACGATACTTGCCACGAGCATCAACACTCATTGGATCGCATACATCGGTATGTATTATTTCCAATAAGTCAGTAGTTTGTTCCATTGTTCCGAGAACGGAGTTTTAGTCATCTTGCCCATGAGGCACGGTTCGTAAGTGCCAAGTGATTCATAATCAAGTGACTCCAAAAGTCCATCAAGATGGAGTTTCTTCATGCGCTTTACATCGATATGACCTAAACGGCGAGTGCCACAAATAAGTTGCACTATCATTATTAACTTTGCATCTTTTGGTTTCAATATTATGAATATGTGTATCACTATGATCGAGATCCCATGAACCATTTTCATTGGGTGTGTAACCATATAAGGTTTTATTCATGTAAAATGTAATAACAGTTTATTCTCTTACTTAAATGAATAACCGTATTGCAATAAACATGATCAAATCATATTCATGCTCAACGTAAACACCAAATAACATTTATTTAGGTTCAACACTAATCCCGAAAGTATAGGGGTGTGCGATGATGATTATATCAATCTTGAAACTACTTTCAACACACATCGTCACTTCACTCTTAACTAGTTTCGCTTATTCGCAACTCCCTGCTTTGAAGTTACTACTCTTAGCAACTGAACCAGTACCAAATACCGAGGGTTGCTATAAACACTAGTAAAGCACACATAAAACACCAGATATCAAATATACCCTTTTTCACTTTGCCATCCTTCTTATCCACCAAATATTTAGGCAGTTCGCTTCCAAGGACCATTTCCTTTGCAGTGTAAGCACTCGGTTTCAGGCTTTGGTTCAGCTTTGGGTTTCTTCGGGAGTGACAACTTGCTTGTCAATCTACTTGAAGTTCCCTTTCTTTCCTTTGCCCTTTCTTGAAACTAGTGATCTTGTTAACCATCAACACTTGATGCTCTTTCTTGATTTCTACCTTCGTCGATTTCAACATCACGAAGAGCTCGGGAATCATTTTCGTCATCCTTGCATACTATAGTTCATCACGAAGTTCTACTAACTTGGTGATGGTGACTAGAGAATTCTGTCATCACTATCTTATCCGGAAGATTAACTCCCACTTGATTCAAGCGATTGAAGTACCCGCATAATCTGAGTACATGCTCACTAGTTGAGCGATTCTCCTCCATCTTTTAGCTATAGAACTTGTTGGAGACTTTCATATCTCTCAACTCGGTATTTGCTTGAAATATTAACTTCAATTCCTGGAACATCTCATATGGTCCATGATGTTCAAAACATCTTTGAAGTCCCGATTCTAAGCCATAAAGCACGGTGCACAAAACTATCAAGTAGTCATCATATTGAGCTAGCCAAACGCTCATAACGCGTGATTCCGCATTCCTCTGCAATAGGTCCATCACCTAGCGTGCATTAAGGACATAATTCTTTCGTGCAGCAATGAGGATAAACCTCAGATCACGGATCAAATCCGCATCATTGCTACTAACATTTTTCAACACAATTTTCTAGGAACATATCAAAATAAACATATGAAAGCAACAACGCAAGCTATTGATCTTACAACATAATTTGCAAAATACTACCAGGACTAAGTTCATGATAAATTTAAGTTCAATTAATCATATTACTTAAGAACTCCCACTTAGAAAGACATCTCTAGTCATCTAAGTGATCACGTGATCCAAATCAACTAAACCATAACCGATCATCACGTGAAATGGAGTAGTTTTCAATGGTGAACATCTTATGTTGATCATATCTACTATATGATTCACGCCGACCTTTCGGTCTCCGTGTTCCGAGGCCATATCTGCATATGCTAGGCTCGTCAAGTATAACCCGAGTAATCCGCGTGTGCAAAACTGGCTTGCACCCGCTAGATGGACGAGAGCTTATCACACCCGATCATCACGTGGTGTCTGGGCACGCATTTAACTTTGGCAACGGTGCATACTCGGGAGAACACTTCTTGATAATTTAGTGAGAGATCATCTTATAATGCTACCGTCAATCAAAGCAAGATAAGATGCATAAAAGGATAAACATCACATGCAAATCAATATAAGTGATATGATATGGTCATCATCATCTTGTGCTTCATGATCTCCATCTTGCAGCACCACCATGATCACCATCGCCACCGCGCGACACCTTGATCTCCATCGTAGCATCGTTGTCGCCTCGCCAAACTTATGCTTCTACGACTATCGCTACCGCTTAGTGATAAAGTAAAGCATTACAGTATGCATTGCATTGCATACAATAAAGCGACAACCATATGGCTCCTGCCATTGCCGATAACTTCGGTTACAAAACATGATCATCTCATACAATAAAATATATCATCACGCCTTGACCATATCACATCACAACATGCCCTGCAAAACAAGTTAGACGTCCTCTACTTTGTTGTTGCAAATTTTACGTGGCTGCTACGGGCTTAAGCAAGATCCAGTCTCACCCACGCATCAAAACCACAACGATATTTCACAAATAGACTCCGTTTAACCTTCTCAAGGACCGGGCGAGCCACACTCGGTTCAACTAACGTGAGAGAGACAGCACCCACCAGTCACCTTTAAGCAACGAGTGCTCAGAGCGGTGAAACCAGTCTCGCGTAAGCGCACGCTGTAATGTCGGTCCGGGCCGCTTCATCTCACAATACCGCTGAACCAAAGTATGACATGCTGGTAGGTAGTATGACTTGTATCGCCCACAACTCACTTGTGTTCTACTCGTGCAAAACATCAAACCATAAAACCTGGCTCGATGCCACTGTTGGGGAACGAGTAATTTCAAAAATTTCCACGCACACACAAGATCATGGTGATGAACAGCAACGAGAGGGGAGAGTGTTGTCCACATACCCTTGTAGACCCAAGCGGAAGCGATCACAACGTAGAGGAAGTAGTCGACGTTCTCCTCGCGATCCGACCGATCCGGCGCCGTTATCCGGCGCCCCGAAGTTCTTGACACACGACAGCTCGATGACGTCCCTCGACTCGATCCAGCCGAAAGTGTCGAGGAGAGTTCGTCAAGACGACGTGGCAGGACGATCTTGATGTTTCACTGGCGAGGGCTTCGCTTAAGCTTGGCGACGGTATGACCGAGGTGGAATATGGTGGAGGGGGCACCGACACGGCTAAGGAACGATCCGTAGATCAATACTTGTGTCTCTTGTGTGTCTAGAGGTGCCCCCTGCCCCGTGATATAAAGGAGCAAGGGGAGGGTGCGGCGGCCTAGGAGAGGCGCCAAGGGGTGTCCTACTCCCACTGGGAGTAGGACTCCCTCCTTCCTTGTTGGAGTAGGAGAAGGGAAAGAGGGGAGAGGAGGAAGGAAAGGGGCTGCACCCCTTGTCCACCTCGGACTAGAGGGGGCTGTGCCCTTCTTCCTTTGGCCTCTTTCCTTATTCCCGTATGGCCCAATAAGGCCCATATACTCCTCGGCGAATTCCTCGTAACTCTCAGTATTCAAAAATACCCGAATGACTCGAACCTTCCGAACTCGAATATAGTCGTCCAATATATCGATCTTTACGTCTCGACCATTTCGAGACTCCTCGTCATGTCCCCGATCTCATCCGGGACTCGAACTCCTTCGGTACATCAAAACTCATAAACTCATAATAAAACTGCCATCGAAACCTTAAGCGTGCAGCGGATCTCTACGGTTCGAGAACAATGTAGACATGACCTAGAACTATTCTCGGTCAATAACCAATAGCGGACCTGGATGCCCATATTGGTTCCTACATATTCTACGAAGATCTTTATCGGTCAGACCGCATAACAACATACGTTGTTCCTTTGTCATCGGTATGTTACTTGCCCGAGATTCGATCGTCGGTATCCAATACCTAGTTCAACCTCGTTATCGCAAGTCTCTTTACTCGTCCGTAATACATCATCTCACAGCTAACTCATTAGTTGTAATGCTTGCAAGGCTTAAGTGATGTATTACCGAGAGGGCCAGAAATACCTCTCCGATAATCGGAGTGACAAAACCTAATCTCAAATACGCCAACCCAACATCTGCCTTTGGAGACACCTGTAGTACTCCTTTATAATCACCCATTACGTTGTGACGCTTGGTAGCACCAAAGTGTTCCTCCGTAAACGGAGTTGCATAATCTCATAGTTACAGGAACATGTATAAGTCATGGATAAAAGCAGAGCAACATACTAAACGATCGTGTGCTAAGCTAATGGAATGGGTCATGTCAATCAGATCATTCAAATAATGATGTGACCTTGTTAATCAAATAACAACTCTTTGTTCATGGTTAGGAAACATAACCATCTTTGATTAACAAGCTAGTCAAGTAGAGGCATACTAGTGACACTCTGCTTGTCTATATATTCACACATGTATTATGTTTCCGTTAATACAATTCTAGCATGAATAATAAACATTTATCATGATATGAGGAAATATATAATAACTTTATTATTGCCTCTAGGGCATATTTCCTTCAGTCTCCCACTTGCACTAGAGTCAATAATCTAGATCACATCACCATGTGATTAACATCGATAGTTCACATCATCATGTGATTAACACCCATAGTTCACATCGCCATGTGACCAACACCCAAAGGGTTTACTAGATTCAGTAATCTAGTTCACATCGCTATGTGATTAACACCCAAAGAGTACTAAGGTGTGATCATGTTTTGCTTGTGAGAGAGTCTTAGTCAACGGTCTTTCACATTCAGATCCGTTATGTATTTTGCAATTTTTCTATGTCTACAATGCTCGCACTGAAGCTACTCTTAGCTAATTGCTCCCACTTTCAATATGTATCTAGATCGAGACTTAGAGTCATCCAGATCAGTGTCAAAACTTGCATCGACGTAACCCTTTACGCATTTAACCTTTTGTCACTTCCATAATCGAGAAACATATCCTTATTCCACTAAGGATAATTTTGACCGCTGTCCAAAGGATCTACTCCTAGATCACTATTGTATTCCTCATAAACTCAAAGGTGGGTATACAATAGATCTGTACACAGCATGGCATACTTTATAGAAACTATGGCCAAGGCATAGTGAATGACTTTCATTCTCTTTTTATCTTCTCATTGTGGTCGGGTTTTGAGTCTTACTCAATTTCACACCTTGTAACACGTGCAAGAACTCTTTCTTTGACTGTTTCATTTTGAACTACTTCAAAATCTTGTCAAGGTATGTACTCATTGAAAAACTTATCAAGCATCTTGATCTATCTCTATAGATCTTGATGCTCAATATATAAGTAGCTTTACCGAGGTCTTTCTTTGAAAAACTCCTTTCAAAACACTTCTTTATGCTTTGCGAATAATTCTACATTATTTCCGATCTACAATATGTCATTCACATATACTTATCAGAAATGTTGTAGTGCTCCCACTCACTTTTTAGTAAATACAAGCTTCACCGTAAGTCTCAGATAAAACTATATGCTTTGATCAACTCATCAAAGCGTATATTCCAACTCCGAGATGCTTGCACCAGTCCATAGATGGATCGCTGGAGCTTGCACACTTTGTTAGCTCCCTTGGATCGATAAAACCTTCCGTTGCATCATATACAACTCTTCCTCCTAAAACCCATTCAGGAATGCAGTTTTTACATCCATTTGCCAAATTTCATAAATTGTGGCAATTGCTAACATGATTCGGACAGACTTAAGCATCGCTACAGTTGAGAAAAACTCATTGTAGTCAACACCTTGAACTTGTCAAAACCTTTATGCATAAGTCGAACTTTGTAGATAGTAACACTACTATCAGCGTCCGTCTTCCTCTTGAAGATCCATTTATTTTCTATGGCTTGCCGATCATCGGGCAACGCCACCAAAGTCCACACTTTGTTCTCATACATGGATCTCATCTCAGATTTCATGGCCTCCAGCCATTTCGCGGAATCTGGGCTCATCATCGCTTCCTCATAGTTTGTAGGTTCATCATGGTCTAGTTACATGACTTCCAGAACAGGATTACCGTACCACTTTGGTGCGGATCTCACTCTAGTTTACCTACAAGATTCGGTAGTAACTTGATCTGAAGTTACATGATCATCATCATTAGCTTCCTCACTAATTGGTGTAGTAGTCACAGAACAGATTTACGTGATGAACTACTTTCCAATAAGGGAGAAGGTACAATTACCTCATCAAGTTCTACTTTCCTCCCACTCACTTCTTTCGAGAGAAACTCCTTCTCTAGAAAGGATCCATTTATTAGCAACGAATGTTTTGCCTTCGGATCTGTGATAGAAGGTGTACCCAACAGTTTCCTTTGGGTATTCTATGAAGACGCACTTCTCCGATTTGGGTTCGAGCTTATCAGGATGAAACTTTTTCACATAAGCATCGCAGCCCCAAACTTTAAGAAACGACAACTTTGGTTTCTTGCTAAACCACAGTTCATATAGTGTCGTCTCAACGGATTTAGATGGTGCCCTATTTAACGTGAATGCAGCTGTCTCTAATGCATGATCCCAAAACAATATTGGTAAATTGGTAAGAAGCATAGATTGTACTATATCCAATAAAGTACGGTTATGACGTTCGGACACACCATTATGATGTGGTGTTCCAGGTGGCATGAATTTGTGAAACTATTCCACATTGTTTTAATTGAAGACCAAACTCGTAACTCAAATATTCATCTCCACGATCAGATCGCAGAAACTTTATTTTCTTGTCACGATGATTTTCCACTTCACTCTGAAATTCTTTGAACATTTCAACTATTTCAGACTTATGTTTCATCAAGTAGATATACCCATATCTGCTCAAATCATCTTGTGAAGGTCAGAAAATAACGATACTTGCCAGAGCATCAACACTCATTGGATCGCATACATCGGTATGTATTATTTCCAATAAGTCAAGAGCTTGTTCCATTGTTCCGAGAACGGAGTTTTAGTCATCTTGCCCATGAGGCACGGTTCATAAGTGCCAAGTGATTCATAATCAAGTGACTCCAAAAGTCCATCAAGATGGAGTTTCTTCATGCGCTTTACACCGATATGACCTAAACGGCAAGTGCCACAAATAAGTTGCACTATCATTATTAACTTTGCATCTTTTGGTTTCCATATTATGAATATGTGTATCACTACGATCGAGATCCCATGAACCATTTTCATTGGGTGTGTAACCATATAAGGTTTTATTCATGTAAACAGAATAACAGTTTATTCTCTTACTTAAATGAATAACCGTATTGCAATAAACATGATCAAATCATATTCATGCTCAACGTAAACACCAAATAACATTTATTTAGGTTCAACACTAATCCCGAAAGTATAGGGAGTGTGCGATGATGATTATATCAATCTTGAAACTACTTTCAACACACATCGTCACTTCACTCTTAACTAGTTTCGCTTATTCGCAACTCCCGCTTTGAAGTTACTACTCTTAGCAACCGAACCAGTACCAAATACCGAGGGTTGCTATAAACACTAGTAAAGCACACATAAAACACCTGTATATCAAATATACCCTTTTTCACTTTGCCATCCTTCTTATCCACCAAATATTTAGGGCAGTTCTGCTTCCAAAGGACCATTTCCTTTGCGAGTGTAAGCACTCGTTTCAGGCTTTGGTTCAGCTTTGGGTTTCTTCGTGGGAGTGACAACTTGCTTGTCAATCTACTTGAAGTTCCCTTCTTTCCCTTTGCCCTTTTCTTGAAACTAGTGATCTTGTTAACCATCAACACTTGATGCTCTTTCTTGATTTCTACCTTCGTCGATTTCAACATCACGAAGAGCTCGGGAATCATTTTCGTCATCCTTGCATACTATAGTTCATCACGAAGTTCTACTAACTTGGTGATGGTGACTAGAGAATTCTGTCACCACTATCTTATCCGGAAGATTAACTCCCACTTGATTCAAGCGATTGAAGTACCTGCATAATCTGAGTACATGCTCACTAGTTGAGCGATTCTCCTCCATCTTTTAGCTATAGAACTTGTTGGAGACTTTCATATCTCTCAACTCGGTATTTGCTTGAAATATTAACTTCAATTCCTGGAACATCTCATATGGTCCATGATGTTCAAAACATCTTTGAAGTCCCGATTCTAAGCCATAAAGCACGGTGCACAAAACTATCAAGTAGTCATCATATCGAGCTAGCCAAACGCTCATAACGCCTCAGATCCGCTCCTCGCAATAGGTCATCACCTAGCGGTGCATTAAGGACATAATTCTTCCGTGCAGCAATGAGGATAAACCTCGATCACGGATCAAATCCGCATCATTGCTACTAACATTTTTCAACACAATTTTCTAGGAACATATCAAAATAAACATATGAAAGCAACAACGCAAGCTATTGATCTTACAACATAATTTGCAAAATACTACGGGGACTAAGTTCATGATAAATTTAAGTTCAATTAATCATATTACTTAAGAACTCCCACTTAGAAAGACATCTCTAGTCATCTAAGTGATCACGTGATCCAAATCAACTAAACCATAACCGATCATCACGTGAAATGGAGTAGTTTTCAATGGTGAACATCTTATGTTGATCATATCTACTATATGATTCACGCCGACCTTCGGTCTCCGTGTTTCGAGGCCATATCTGCATATGCTAGGCTCGCCAAGTATAACCCGAGTAATCCGTGTGCAAAACTGGCTTGCACCCGTTGTAGATGGACGAGAGCTTATCACACCCGATCATCACGTGGTGTCCGGGCACGCATTTAACTTTGGCAACGGTGCATACCGGGAGAACACTTCTTGATAATTTAGTGAGAGATCATCTTATAATGCTACCGCCAATCAAAGCAAGATAAGATGCATAAAAGGATAAACATCACATGCAAATCAATATAAGTGATATGATATGGTCATCATCATCTTGTGCTTCATGATCTCCATCTTGCAGCACCACCATGATCACCATCGCCACCGGTAGCGACACCTTGATCTCCATCGTAGCATCGTTGTCGCCTCGCCAAACTTATGCTTCTACGACTATCGCTACCGCTTAGTGATAAAGTAAAGCATTACAGGCGATTGCATTGCATACAATAAAGCGACAACCATATGGCTCCTGCCGATTGCCGATAACTTCGGTTACAAAACATGATCATCTCATACAATAAAATATATCATCACGCCTTGACCATATCACATCACAACATGCCCTGCAAAAACAAGTTAGACGCCCTCTACTTTGTTGTTGCAAATTTTACGTGGCTGCTACGGGCTTAAGCAAGATCCA
>JAHHZJ010010792.1:0-11267 GCA_021437245.1 Aegilops speltoides
TTTTGGCCCCCAACCCCGCATGAATTGCGGATAATTTGGAAGGATGCCAATGTATAACACCACATCGGTCGGTGGAGAGTCGGCGCCTCGAACCACTTGGACTTGACCGCCTCGGTAGGCATAGCCGAATAACTCGAGATGGAACTATGGCGGCGGCCAGGACTAGTTTCCGGGTGACAACAGGGGACATGATGCGATGATGCCATCGCTGATGGTTTGTGCATTCAAATGCACTAATCTTTTTTATGTGTCTTATTTTCTTCAAACGCAACACTCTCCATCCCTAGTCAGTAATCACTGCCCAAAGAGCTGCTAGGGGATACTTATGTCACTTTCTCATTGCTCTCCCCTCCCCCTCCTCTCCGTCCCCCTCGCGGCGCCCTCGGTGGCTGGCGAAGCTCCGGCGGCGCCCCGGCCTCGTGCTCCCCCCTCTTCTCCATCCCCTCTGCGCTCCTCTTCGGGACCCGCTCCGGCACCTCGCGCAGCCCCCCTGCCCTCTGGCCTCGACTCTCCGCTCTGTCCTCACAGCCCCTCTTCGGGCTAACAAGTTCTTGTTGGGTAACGTAGTAATTTCAAAAAATTTCCTACGCACGCAAGATCATTGTGATGCATAGCGCGAGAGGTGTTATCTCAGCACCCTCGTGGGCCCGGCGGAAGCGTTAGACGCAGCGTAGAGAAGTAGTCGTCGTCTCCCGGTCCAACCGATCAAACACTTGTTACTCAGCACTCCAGGTTCTTCACTGCGTACAGCTCGATGGCGCACCCGGGCTCGATCCAGCAAAGCTTGGGAGGAGTTCAAAATCGGCCTGCAACCGGCGTGGTAGCGATCTTGATGTTCAAGCTGTCGCGAGGCTTAGCCTTAGCACCGCTACTAATATGATGAGGTGTAATATCGTGGAGGGCACACCTGCGACTGAGGCGATCACGAATCAACTTGTGTCCATGGGGTGCCCCTACCCCGTTATATAAAGGAGAGGAGGGGGAGGCGGCTTCTTCTGTAGCGGCACTAGAGTCCTACTCCCAGGAAGTAGGATCCCCCTTCTAGTCTAACTAGGGTCCTTCCATGTATTAGGAGTAGGGAGACAAGGAAGGGGAAGAGAGTTTCCTGGAAGGAGGTGCGGCCCTCCCCTAGTCCAATTCGGACTAGGCCATGAAGCGCGGCCTGCCTAGGCAGCCCTCTCTCTCTTTTGTAATTTAATAAGCCCCAATACTGTCTCTCCCGGCAATTTCCGTAACTCTCGGTACTCCGAAAAATGCCGAATCCCTCGGAACCTTTCCGAACTCCGAATATAGTGCGTCAATATATCGATCTTTACGTCTCGGCATTTTAGAGACTCCTCGTCATGTCCCGATCTCATCCAGGGACTCGAACTCCTTCGGTACATCAAAACTCATAATATAAGCTGTCATCAAAACCTTAAGCGTCACGGACCCTCACGATTCGAGAACAATGTGAACATGACCGAGACCGTCTCCGGTCAATAACCAATAAGCGGGACACGGATGCCCATATTGGTTCCACATATTCTCTGAAAATCTTTATCGGTTCGAGACCGCATAACAACATCGTTGTTCCTTTTTGTCATCGATATATTGCTACTCGAGATGCATTCGTCGGTATCCATCTACCTAGTTCAATCGTTACAGCAAAATCTCTTTACTTGTTCCATAATACATCATCTTAACTAACTCATTAGTTGAAATGCTTGCAAGGCTTAAGTGATGTGCATTACGAGGAGGCCCAGAGATACCTCTCCGAGCATTGGGTGACAAATCCTAATCTCGATATCGTCAACTCAACAAGTACCTTCGGAGACACTGTAGAGCACCTTTATAATCACCTGAATTCGTTGTGACGTTTGGTAGCACACAAAGTGTTCCTCCGATTAAGCGGGAGTTGCATAATCTCATAGTCATAGGAACATATATAAGTCATGAAAAGCAATAGCAACATACTAAGCGATGGGGTGCTAAGCTAACGGAATGGGTCATATCAATCACATCATTCAACTAAATGTGATCCCGTTAATCAAATAAACTCTTTGTCCATAGTTAGGAGGCTTAGCCATCTTTGATTAACAAGCTAGTCAAGTAGAGGCATACTAGTGACACTATGTTTGTCTATATATTCACACATGTATTATGTTTCGGTTAATACAATTCTAGCATGAATAATAAACATTTATCATGATATAAGGAAATAAGTAATAACTTTATTATTGCCTCTAGGGCATATTTCCTTCGTCTCTTACACTTGCACTAGAGTCAATAATCTAGATCACATCAACATGTGATTCACATCGATAGTTCACATCATCATGTGATTAACACCCACAGTTCACATGCCATGTGACCAACATCCAAAGGGTTTACTAGATTGAGTAATCTAGTTCACATATCGCTATGTGATTAACACCCAAAGAGTACTTAGAGTGTGATCATGTTTTTGGTGAGAGATTCTTATCGTGGGTCTTTCACATTCAGATCCGTTATGTATTTTGCAATTTTTATGTCTACAATGCTCGCGCGCAGGCTTCTCTAACTAATTGCTCCCACTTTCAATATGTATCTAGATCGAGACTTAGAGTCATCCGGATCGATGTCAAAACTTGCATCGGCGTAACCCGCTACGATAGACCTTTTGTCACTTCCATAATCAGAAACATATCCTTATTCCACTAAGGATAATTTTGACCGCTGTCGATGATCTACTCCTAGATCACTATTAACTGCCTGCCAAAATCAGTGAGGGTATACAATAGATGCAGTTACACACATGGCATACTTTATAGAACCTATGGCCAAGGCATAGGGAATGACTTTCATTCTCTCTTCTATCTACGCCATGGGAGTTTTGAGTCTTACTCAATTTCACACCTTATAACTGAGCAAGAAGAACTTTGGTTTATGTTCCATTTTGAACTACTTCAAAATCTTGTCAAGGTATGTACTCATTGAAAAAAACTTATCAAGCGTCTTGATCTATCTCTATAGATCTTAATGCTCAAATATGTAAGCAACTTCAAGAGGTCTTTCTTTGAAAAACTCCTTTTAAACACTCCTTTATGCTTTAGAAGAATAATTCATAATTTCCGATCTACAATATGTCATTCATATACTTATCAGAAATGTTGTAGTGCTCCCTCACTTTCTAGTAAATACAGGCTTCCTTTGCAAGTTTGTATAAACTATATGCTTTGATCAACTTATCAAAGCGTATATTCTAACTCGAGATGCTTGCACGCAGGTCCATAGATGGATCGTTTGAGCTTGCACTTTTATTAGCACCTTTAGGATTGATAAAACCTTCAGGTTGCATCATATACAACTCTTCTTTAATAAACCCCATTGAAATGCAGTTTTGACATCCTTTTGCCATATTTCATAAAATGTGGCAATTGCTAACATGATTCGACGAGACTTAAGCATAGAATTGGTGAGAAACTCTCATTGTAGTCAATATTTTGAAGTTGTCAAAAAACCTTTTTACGACAAGTCTAGCTTTGTATATTAGTAACACTACTATCAATCCGTCTTCCTCTTGAAGATCCATTTATTTTCTATGGCTTGCCGATCATCAAGGCGGCTCCACCAAAGTCCACACTTTGTTCTCATACATGGATCCCATCTCAGATTTCATGACCTTAAGCCATTTTGCGGAATCTGGGCTCATCGCCGCTTCCTCATGGTTAAATGGGTTCATCATGGTCTTGTAACACGACTTCCGAACAAGATTACCGTGCCACTCTCGTGCGGACCTTACTCTGGAAGACCTACGAGGTTACTGTAGTAACTTGATCTGAAGTTTCATGAGTCATCATCATTAACTTCCTCACTAATTGGTGTAGAAATCACTTTGGAACTGATTTGATGATGAACAATTTTCAATAAGGAAAAGTAGATTACCTCATCAAGTTCTACTTTCCTCATCACTTCTTCAAGGAAAACTCCTTCTCTAGAAAGGATCCATTTACAGCAGAATATCTTGCCTTGGATACATGATAGAAGGTGTACCCAAATTTCTTTTTTGGTATTCTGTGAAGACACACTTCTACGATTTGGGTTTGAGCTTCTCAGGATGAAACTTTTCACATAAGCATCACAGCCCCAAACTTTAGAAATGACAACTTTGGTTTCTTGCTAAACCACAGTTCATATGAGTGTCATCTCTCAGCAGTTTAGATGGTGCCCAATTTAGCGTGAATGCAGGCATCTCTAATGCATGATCCCAAAAGCGATATTGTGGTAAATCGGTAGAAACATCATAGATTGCACTATATCCAATAAAATGCGATTACAATGTTTGGACACACCATAGCGTTGTGGTGTTCAGGTGGCATTCATTGTCAAACTATTCCACATTGTTTTAATGGAAGACCAAACTCGTAATTCAAATATTCATCTCACGATCGAGGCCGTGAAACTTTATTTTCTTATTACGATGATTTTCCACTTCACTCACGAAATTCTTTGAACCTTTCAACTATTTTAGACTTATGTTTCATCAAGTAGATATACCTATATCTGCTCAAATCATCTGTGAAGGTCAGAAAATAACAATCTGCGTCGCTGAACCTTAACACTCATTGGATCGCATACATCGGTATATATTATTTCCAATAAGTCGATTGCTGCGTTCCTTTGTTGGAAGCGGAGTTTTAGTCATCTTGCCCATGAGGCATGGTTACGCAAGCATCAAGTGATTCATAATCAAGTGATTCCAAAATCCATCTTTATGGAGTTTCTTCATCGCTTTACCTCAATATGACCTAGCATGGCGGTGCTGCAAATAAGTTGCACTATCATTATTAACTTTGCATCTTTTGGTTTCAATATTATGAATATGTGTATCACTACGATCGAGATCCAATGAACCATTTTCATTGGGTGTGTAACCATATAAAGTTTTATTCATATAAGCAAGAACCACAATTTATTCTCTTACTTAAATGAATAAGCGTATTGCAATAAACATGATCAAATCATATTCATGCTCAGCATAAACACCAAATAACATTTATTTAGGTTCAACACTAATCCCGAAAGTATAGGGGTGTGCGATGATGATCATATCAATCTTGAAACTACTTTCAACACTCATCGTCACTTCACCCTTAACTAGTTTACATGTTTATACTGCAACTCCGTTTGAGTTACTAATCTTGGCAATGAACAAGTATCAAATACCGAGGGTTACTATAAACACTATAAAAGTACACATCAATAACATGTATATCAAATACCTTTGTTTGCTTTGCCATCCTTCTTATCACACCAAATACTTGAGGTGATTCTGCTTCAATAACCAGTCCCTTTGCGGTGAAGCACTTGAGTCTCGGGCTTAGGTCGGGCTTGGACTTCTTCCGTGAGCGACAACTTGCTTGCGTTCTTCTTGAAGTTCCTTCTATCCCTTTGCCTTTTTCTTGAAACTAGTGGTCTTGTTAACCATCAACACTTGATGTTCTTTCTTGATTTCTACCTTCATCGATTTCATCATCACTTGAAAAACTCGAGAATCATTTTCATCATCCTTGCATACTATAATTCATCACGAGTTCTACTAACTTGGTGATGGTGACTAGAAATTACTGTCGATCACTATCTTATGGAAGATTAACTCCACTTGATTCAAGCGATTGTGTAGTTGAACAATGCGAGCACATGCTCACTAGTTGGAGATTCTCCTCCATCTTTTAGCTATAGAACTTGTTGGAGACTTCATATCTCTCAACTCGAATATTTGCTTGAAATAACTTGACTCTGGAACATCTCATATGGTCCATGACGGCGTTCAAAACGTCTTTGAAGTCCCGATTCTAAGCAAATTAAGCATGGTGCACAAACTATCAAGTAGTCATCATAGCCAGCTAGCTGGCGTTCATAACATCATATCCTCTGTCCGATACTCATCACCCTAGCGGTGCATCAGAACATAATTCTTACATGCAGCATTGAGGATAAACCTCGGATCACGGATCAATCCAGCATCATTGCTACTAACATTTTCCAACACAATTTTCTCTAGGAACATATCAAAATAAACATATGAAAACAACAAGCATAAGCTATTGATCTTACAACATAATTTGAAAATACTACGGGACTAAGTTCATGATAAATTTAAGTTCAATTAATCATATTACTAAGAACTCCCACTTAGGCAGGACATCTCTCTAGTCATCTAAGTGATCACATGACCCAAATCAACTAAACCATAACAGATCATCACGTGAGATGGAGTAGTTTTCAATAGTGAACATCTTATGTTGATCATATCTACTATATGATTCCGCGCTTCGACCTTTAGTCTCTCCGTGTCCGAGGCCATATCTGCATATGCTGGAGGCTCGTCAAGTTTAACAAGTGAGTATTGCAAAAGCTGGTTTGCACCGTTGTAGATGGGCGTGAGGCTTATCACACCGATCATCCGCGTGGTGTGCAGGCGCGACGAACTTTGCAGCGGTGCATACTGAGAGAACACTTCTTGATAATTAGTGAGAGAGATCATCTTAAAATGCTACGTCAATCAAAGCAAGAATAAGATGTATAATAGATAAACATCATATGCAGCAAAAATATGTTGACATGATATGGCCATGATCATCTTGCGCCTTTGATCTCCATCTCCAAAGTCTTGTCACAGTCTCTCGTCACCAGGCGACACCATGATCTTCATCATCTTGATCTATATCAATGTGTCATCACATGGTTTGTCTCACCAACTATTGCTCTTATGACTATTGCTATCGTATAGCGATAAAGTAAAAGCAATTATTTGGCACTTGCATCTTATCTGACAAAGAGACATCCATAGGGCTTACGCCGATTGCCGATAACTTCAACAAAAGCGATCATCTCCATACAACAACATATCTTATCCGTCTTGACCATATCACATCTGTATGCCCACTACAAAAACAAGTTGAGCGTCCTCTACTTTGTTATTGCAAGTTTCACGTAGCTCTTCACGAGCCAAGCAAAGAACCAATCTCACCTACGCATCAAAACCACAATGATAGTTTGTCAAGTTGATGCTGTTTTAACATCGCAAGGACGGGCGTAGCCTTTTCAGTTCAACTAAAGTTGGAGAAGCCGGACACCCGCTAGTCACTGTGTGTACAAAGCAACGGTTGGTAAAACCAGATCTCAGCGTAAGCGTCTGGCGTAATATCCCAGATCAGACACTTCATCCAACAATACGCTGAGACCAAAGTATGACATCTGCTGGTAAGCATTATGACTATATCGCCCACAACTCACTTGTGTTCTACTAGTGCATATAACATCAAACCATAAAACCTGGAAGCTCGGATGCCACTGTTGGATAACGTGGCAATTTCAAAAAAATTCCCTCGCTGCATTAAGATCATTGTGATGCATAACAGAGAGAGAGAGTGTTGTCTCGTGCCCTCGTGAAGACGGCGGAAGCGTTGGCGCAACATAGAGGTAGTCGTCGTCTTCCGGTCAATCCGATCAAACACCGTTACTTGACACCTCCGAGTTCTTGACACCTATCTGACTCGATGGCGCTTTACCGGACTCCGATCGGTAAAACGGGGAGGAGTTCGTCGACCTGCGGCAGCGTGGTGGCGATCTTGATGTTCAAGCTGTCGCGGGACGCTTCCTAGCACCGCTTCAATATGACCGAGGTGTAATATCGTGGAGGGGCACGGCTAGGAATGATCACGAAGATCAGCATGTGTCCATGGTTCCCCTACTATATAGGAGGAGGCCGGCCCTCTTCTGTAAGCGCGCCTGGGGGAGTCCTACTCACCGAGAATGGATCCCCTAGTCTAACTAGGAGTCCTTCCATGTATTGGGAGTAGGAGACAGGAAGAAGAAGAAGAGGAAGGAAGGGAGGGCGCCCCTCCCTAATCAGTCAGACTCAGCCGTGGGGTGGCCTTGGTCTACTACAGAACAGCCTTACTCTCTCTCCACAGGGCCCAATAGACCCCAATACTTCTCCCCTGCGAATTCCGTAACTTTCCAGTACTTCGAAGAATACCGAATCACTCGGAACCTTTCGAACTCCGAATATAGTAGGTCAATATATACGATCTTTCGTCTAAACCATTTCAAGACTCCTCATCATGTCCCGATCTCATCCAGGACTCCGAACTCCTTCGGTACATCAAAACTCATAATATAAGCTGTCATCAAAACCTTAAGCGTCACCGGACCCTACGGTTAAAGAACAATGTATGAACATGACAAGGACATGTCTCCGGTCCAATAACCAATAAGCGGGACCTGGATGCCCATATTGGTTTCTACCGCCTCTTAGTGAAAAAAGGCCTTTAGTCGTTGTTATAACTTGCCGTTGTTCGTAATTGCGCAACGCGACGCCGTAACGCGACTAAAGCCCCACCTTTAATCATGGCGCTTAAGGCATAACTAAAAGAGCGATCACGTGGGCGCCGAGTGGCCGACCGAAGCCGGAGGACCTTTAATTCATGGTTCTTATTAACAGACGACAAAACCGCCTTACAAATTTAAAGGTTTTTACCCCTAAAACTTTGTTTTCACATTTTATTTGTATTGTTTTATTTCTTTTGTGCTTTATTTTAATTTTGAAGGAGTTTCATATATTCTACATTACTACATACATGCATGCTGAATGTAGCATTTCAAATAAATTTGAAATTAGAACCAAAAAAAATTCAAGGAGGATACAATGTATATTCAATATCATCGGATGACCATATACAATTTATGAACAAGTTTCCATACATGATTTAATCCATATAAAGTTCTCGTCCTCGTGATAGTGTTCTCCTTTAGGATGGAGGACTTCCCTATTGGATTTCATCTGCTAGTTCCTCTTGAAGTTAATTGAAAGAAACCAGTTGGCGTCACACGAGAAGTTATTCCTCTTAGCATTGGTATCTATCGGATCAACCCTTTCGGAAGGTGTATCTCCGGATCATCTCCTGAGACATAGTATGCACATAGATTGGTCAGCGGTGGCTGAATATCCCAGCATTCTTAAAACTTTAACAATTTTGAATTCTAGCTCTTTTTTAATTCCGACCTTTCCTTTGTCTCACCGAACCGTCACCAAACTCACGAGGCAAAAGAAAATTAAATGAACAAGAGAGAGTTATTAGTTACTTGATATTAGGAAATGAGCGAAAATAGATTCGGTCGATATAAGCATAAATGAATGAAAATAATTACTTCTGCAGCATTTTTTCTCATATATGCCCATTGCTTTGGATCCATATTAGGAGAGTAAGTGGAGCCGAGACATTACGAGTGTTAACTTTAATTACTAGCGAAATCCGGTGGAACCTGCGGACCGATATACATACTGCGATCGTCATACATAACTCATCGATTAGCTTGACCACATACCATGCATGGAGTAAACAAAGAATGTGCTCAAGACAGACACTCTGCACTCCCAAAATGGTAAGAAATAGAATATCACTTTTGAGTTCTGCTTTGTGAAAGCTGCCACAGGTGCGCCTCCCGTCGGCGAGGTATGCTTCAACACAATATCATTAACGATGTGTGGGTCAATAGACCCAACATCATAGATATTCCTTACTCTGCGCATTCCATAATCTTCATTACGCATGTATAATAGAGGACACAACAATATGAGTTAGGACATATATATAGTGCAGCCAATGATGAGCGAGATGGGGTGAAATTAATAAATCACTTCGAGCCATAGTAGCGATGATAGATTTGTCAGAGCTCGTAGCAGTTGAAAAAGCTGGAACAATTCACTCAGTTCAACTTGTACATAAGTAATGTTTGAAGTGATGCTCATGTCTAACTTCCGCATAAATATATTCTTTGGCGTTTTTATTTTTATATATAACCCTTGTACCGAATTGAGCAGGCGTTTCATTTGGTCGGGTAGATCCTTTTTCTGCTTGTGAGCTCGACCAGAGGCCCATTCTTGACATATGTAATTACTACCTCCTCCGGCGACAGCTCATCAAGGTCTAATAGTTCACGAAGAGTAATACCTAAGTTGGCATGCAGCTCGCTTTACGATCGATCCACAATGTCTGCGCAGCAGCCTGTGATCTCGAGGGCATCAGGATGATGACTTCCACTATAAGCGGAACCATCGATTGTTTACTTTTTTCCCGAGCTGGGTGACTTGTTTCCGCTTTTTTACTTCGGCCTTCTCAGCTCTTGGTTCTCTCCTTGAACATGAGTGCACAAGTTCACGTGCATAGTCGTTAGATGAATTCTTGCTTGACTTGGGACAGTGTGCTCAAAAATGACTTAGCTTACTTCTTTTTGCTCATCGGAAAAACTGGCTTGGGCTCGAACTCTCTTTTCTTCTTGTAGTCCGCCATTCCATTTCTCCAAATCAGCAGCCGCGTGTCGACTTCCTCGGCACTCGTTCCCAAGGCCTTGTGGGAGAGGCTTGATGAGTGGCTCCGGTGCCTTTGTGGTCTTAGGTACATAAGGAGTCGAGTTAATAATCGAGGGCTATACCTTCTTTACCTGCAGGTGGATTAGGCTGACGTCGATCGCCTCGGCGGACGGGGCGGAGGCGGCGGATGATCACCCGCTTGGACGTTGTTAATTGAGGCGTCGTCGCTGATGTGGCGGAGGTGTAGGTGAACCGCCACCACCACCACCACCACCACCATCGCCATACCACCACCACCGTAGAGGTGGACTTGTTGTCCTTGGCCTCGCTTTTGAAACTGATAAGCTTCTTTTGCCATAGAATGTAATGGGCGCTTGCATCTCAAATCTTTCTCCCCTTGAGGTGTAGCAATTTCAATCTCCCAGTCCTCAAACCCCGGACTATGTCCTCCTGTGACCTGAGCAGCCATCTTTAATGGGGTTGTTGTGGTGGAGTCATAAAATAAATGGTAAGCACTGCCTATAGCTACTTCATGGACATGTTCCGGATAGATGTCTGGATGACATTCTTTCATCTCCTTTATATAAATCCGCAGAGGTAGCGAGCTCCGGTGCAGTAATTTCGCCACCGGAAGCTCATTTTAGTAATTTGATCGTCGGTGCATGCTGCAGCGGTGGGGCCTCCGTGGAAACCACTTTGCTTCTCCCTTCTTGGCTTCCGAGATCATTGGATGATCTTCATCCTGCACCGGCTGAATCTCTTTCGGCTACTAGTACACTCATGGTTTTCTTCATCACTTCCATTTCGGTGCCAACGGCCAACAACATCGCTTCCGATCCATCTTTCTCTTACCACCCACTCGGGTCATGTTAAAGGGAACCCTATTTTCCACGGAATGTGCCCCATGCCTAAATACAAATCCTCCGTG
>JAHHZJ010010793.1:0-40471 GCA_021437245.1 Aegilops speltoides
AGCGTGGTAGAGCCAGTAAAAAAAAACAGCGTGGTAGAGCATCTCCACTTCTTCCATACGGGTCGGAGACCACGTAGTAGTACTTAGCTTGTATGAGCGATACAAAGTGCGACACGGAGAGAAGACACGTCAAGTTGGAAGGTCTGGGGCATACACATAAACAAATATAGAAGTTAATATGTGCCTCAACTAATATAGTAGTAGTAGTAGTTGCTTGACACGTACTCCATAACATCACCGTGCATTACGCATTACAACGATGAGTGGTACGTAGTAAGAGACAAATGCCGCCCAAGAGTTCCTTCTAAACCTACTTTTGGGTGTTTGGTAGAATGTATGGAGGTGCATGGAGTCCACACTAGTTTAGCACAAATACACTAGAAGCATGCATGAAGAGCATGCATGAAGAGAGTGGGTTGAGTTGAGCATGCATGAAGAAGGAACAACTATCTTTTGAGGAGCGAGCGCAATGAAGCACACCACAGCATGCCACGCGTATTCATACCATTTTGTGCTTTTCTACTTCACTTACTAAGCTACATTGCCCCGGTTACGTCCGTCCATCCACAGGTACATATGCATCTCGTGGTTCCGATTGCCACGTGTTCTTCATATAGATGGAGCAGTCGTTGCATAACACGTGCGCTTCAGATGCTAGATGTCTCGCTTGTTGGCAAAAGGATGAACAAAGCTCATGTAAAAAAATAGAGTGGAAGAACATGGATTACGGACGACCGAGAAGAACGAAAGGAACCTCGTGGTGGGCGTACGCACTCCCAATATTTAGCCATATTTAGCGATATAAAATCGACCAATCATCTCCCCGGATTGAATTTGAAGAAGTACTGGCTGACGGCACCCAGTGTAGTTACATCAAACTAGTACACTTGGCTAACCGGCATGATCACCATATTTCTTGGCTTCCGATGCGACACCTATCTCTAGTAATCAATGACACTGTAACTTCTCCTCCTCGCAAATCTCTATCAAGAATGCGTAAGTGGCATTTACGCCATCTATTGAGGTAGGTTAACTTTATCACATGTTAGCGACATGCGAAAACATTCTAAAAAATCCTTTCACGTTCCGTTTTTTCAAAGAAAAAAATCCTTTCCACGTTCAATTTGCATGTATGCTTTGAAGCGACTTGCATGTCCTATCTTGCTCTGTTTGATACTCTAACTTTGCTAGAGGTTAGACAAACTCATGACTAACCACTGACTAGCTGTGGCCAAAGAGGTGTTTGTTTGGAGAGCGTTGCATAAAAATAAATTTTCCTCGTTCACCAAGATCAATCTAGGAGTTCATCCGGACGAGAGAGGTGCATCTACATACCCTTGTGGATCGCGGCGGAGCGTTCAAGAAGAAGCGGGGTTGAGGAGTCGTGCCGTGGTGATCCAAATCCGGGAGATCCTGGCGCCGAGCAGACGACACCTCCGCGTTCAACACCGCGTCTGGATCGGCGTGGCGTCTCCTCCTTCTTGATCCGGCGGGGAAGGAGGTTGATGAAGATCCAGCTGACGCGAGCGTGGTGGTGGATCGCCGAGATCGGCGAGGACCTTGGCGTCTGCGGGAGGGAGAGGTGTAGCAAGGGGAAGGAGGTGCCAGGAGTGCAAGTGCGGTGCCCTCCTCCCCCTCTCTTTATAGGGTCCCCGGGCAGAGGACTTCAAGATTGGATCTCAAGGGGGGGCGGCGAGAAACTTGCCCCGAGGCAGAAGTGGGCGCCCGCTAGGGTTTCCAACCCTAGGCGCGAGAGGCCAAGGGGTGCACCAGCCCACCGAGCTGGTCCCCTTCCACTTCAGCCAGGCCCCCTCGGGATAGGTGGCCCCACCGGTGGACCGGGACCCTTCGGTGGTCTGGTACAATGTGCATTGACCGAAACTTTCCGATGGTGGCTTCCACTTCCTATATATAATTCTTCACCTCCGGACCATTAAGAACTCCTCGTGACGTCCGGGATCTCATCAGGACTCGAACAACTTTCGGTTACTGCATATTCATATCTCTACAACCCTAAGCGTCACCGAACCTTAAGTGTGTAGACCCTACGGGTTGGGAGACATCACGACGGACATGACCGAGGCGCCTCTCGGTCAATAACCAGCGGGATCTGGATACCCATGTTGGCTCCCACATACTCCTCGATGATCTCATCGGATGAACCACGATGTAGAGATTCAATCAATCCGTATACAATTCCCTTTGTCAATTGATACGTTACTTGCGAGACTTCGATCGTGGTATCCCAATACCTCGTTCGGTCTCGTTCTGGCAAGTCACTTTACTCGATACCGTAATGCATGATCCGTGACGGACACTTGGTCACTTTGAGCTCATTATGATGATGCATTACAGAGTGGGCCCAAAGATACCTCTCCGTCATGCGGGTGACAAATCCCAGTCTCGATTCGTGCCAACCCAGCAGACACTTTTACATTGTGACAAATCCTTCGAAGATACCCGTAGTGCACCTTTATAGTGACCCGATTCGTTGTGATGTTTGGCACAAAGCACTCCTCGGTATCCGGGGTTGCACAATCTCATGGTCTAAAGAAATGATACTTGACATTTGGAAAAGCTCTAGCTAAACGAACTACCACGATCTTTGTGCTATGCTTAGGATTGGGTCTTGTCCATCACATCATTCTCCTAATGATGTGATCCCGTTATCAATGACATCCAATGTCCATAGTCGAAACCATGACTATCTGTTGATCAACAGAGCTAGTCGACTAGAGGCTCACTAGGGACTTGTTGTGGTCTATGTATTCACACATGTATTACGATTTCGGATAATACAATTATAGCATGAATAATAGACAATTATCATGAACAAAGAAATATAATAATAACCATTTTATTATTGCCTCTAGGGCATATTTCCATGATCTCCCACTTGCACTAGAGTCAATAATCTAGTTACATTGTGATGTATCGAACACCCATTGCGTCCGGGTGTTGATCATGTTTTGCTCTAGGGAGAGGTTTAGTCAGCGGATCGCTACATTCAGTCCGTATGTACTTCTAAAAATATCTATGTCTCCATCTTGAACATTTTCACGGATGGAGTTGAGCGGCAACTTGATGTTACTGGTCTTCTTGTGAAACACAGGCTCCTTGGCAAGTGCACAATAGCTCCGGTGTTGTCACGAGAAGAGTGTAATCGGCCCGACGGCGCATTGGGTATGACTCCTAGGTTGGTGATGAACTCCTTCACCCACTTGCTTCATGTCTTTGCCCTCAGGCTGCCATGTACTCCTTCACATGTAGATCCCATACGACGCTCTGCTTTTGCGCACCGACTTCTTCCCCCACCATTCAAAATATACATGTATCCGGTTTGTGACTTGAGTCATCGGATGCGTGTCGAAGCTAGCGTCGACGTAACCCTTCTGACGAGCTCTTCGTCACCTCCATATCTGAAAACATGTCCTTAGTCCTTTTAAGGTGCCAGGATATTCTTGACCGCTATCCGGTGTTCCATCTGGGATTACTTTGGTACCTTCCTACCAAACTTACGGCAAGGTTTATATCAGTGCAGTACTGGTCATGGCATACATGATAGACCCTATGGCTGAGGCATAGGGGCGACACTCATCTTTCTCTATCTTACTGTCATGGTGGGGCATTGAGTGAGCTCAATTTCACACCTTGCAACTGAGGCAAGAACCCTTCTTGGACTGATCCATATTGAACTTCTTCAATATCTTATCAAGGTATGTGCTTTGTGAAAGACCTGATCTATCTCTATAGATTTTGATGCCTAATATGTAGCAGCTTCTCCAAGGTCCTTCATTGAAAACACTTATTCAAGTAGGCCTTTATCTTGTCCAAAGTTCTATATCATTTCCCATCAAAGTATGTCATCCACATATAATATGAGAAATGCTATAGAGCTCCCTCACTTTCTTATAGCGAGGCTTCTCCATAAGTGCATAAACTAAACTGCTTTAATCATCTCATTAAAGCGAATGTTCCAACTCGAGATGCTTGCACCAGCCCATAGATGGGTATTTGGAGCTTGCATACCTTGTTAGCATTCTTAGGGTAAACAAAACCTTTGCATCATATACAATTCTTCCTTAAGGTGACCGTTAAGGAATGCCGTTTTGACGTCCATTTGCCATATCTCATAATCATAGTATCACAATTGCTAACATGATTGAGACGGACTTCGAGCTTTGCTACGGGAAGAATGTCTCATCGTAGTCAATCCCTTGAACTTGTCGATAACCCTTAGCGACAAGTCGAGCTATATATGGTAACATTACCATCGCGTCCGTCTTCTTCTTAAAGATCCATTTGTTTTCTATTGCTCGCCGATCATCGGGCAAGTCATCAAAGTCCACACTTTGTTTTCATACATGGATCCTATCTCGGATTGCATGGCTTCAAGCCATTTGTTGGAATCTGGGCCGCCATCGCTTCTTCATAGTTGAAGGTTCACCGTTGTCTAACAACATGATTTCTAAGACAGGTTTGCCGTACCACTCTGAGGTGCGGAGCGTGTCCTTGTGGACCTTGAAGTTCGATGGAAACTTGATCCGAAGTATCTTGATCATCATCATTAACCTCCTCTCTTGTCGGCGAGCACCAGGAACATCTTCTGAGCTGCGCTACTTACAGTTCAAGAGGTAGTACTTCATCAAGTTCCACTTTCCTCCACTTAATTCTTTGAGAGAAACTCTTTCTCGAGAAAGGACCCGTTCTTAGCAACAAAGATCTTGCCTCGGATCTTAAGTAGAAAGTATACCCAATGGTTTCCTTAGGGTATCCTATGAAGACACATTTTTCCGACTTGGGTTGGAGCTTCTCGGGTTGAAGTTTCTTGACATAAGCATCGCATCCCAAACTTTTAGAAGCAGCGACTTAGGTTTCTTCCCAAACCATAATTCATACGGTGTCGTCTCAGCGGTTTAGGCGGTGCCCTATTTAAAGTGAATGTAGTTGTCTCTAGGCGTATCCCCAAAATGATAGCGGTAAATCGGTAAGTGACATCATAGATCGCACCATATCCAATAGAGTGCGATTCGACGTTCGGACACCATTTATTTGAGGTGTTCGGCGGCGTGAGTTGTGAAAGCGATTCCACATTTCCTTAAGTGCGTACCAAATTCGTGACTTAAATATTCTCCCCACGATCGATCGTAAGAACTTTATCTTTGGTCATGTTGATTCTCTACCTCATTCTGAAATTCCTTGAACTTTCAAGGTCTCAGACTTTTGTTTCATCAAGTAGACATACCCATATCTACTCAAGTCATCGGTGAGTGAGAACATAATGATATCCTCCATGAGCCTCAACGCTCATTGGACCCTTTTACATCGGTATGTATGATTTCCAATAAGTTGGTTGCTCGCTCCATTGTTCAGGAGAAGCAGTCTTGGTCATCTTGCCCATGAGGCATGGCTGCATGTGTCAAGCGATTCATAATCTAGAGACTCTAAAAGTCCATCGGCATGGAGCTTCTTCATGTGCTTGACACCAATGTGACCAAAGGCGGCGATTGCCACAAGTATGTGGGACTATCGTTATCAACTTTACATCTTTTAGTATTCACACTATGAATATGTGTAACATTACGCTCGAGATTCATTAAGAATAAACCATTCACCAATGGGCATGACCATAAAACATATCACTCATATAAATAGAACAACCATTATTCTCGGTTTAAATGAGTAGCCATCTCGAATAAGCGAGATCGATACAATGTTCATGCTCAAAGCTGGTACTAAATAACAATTATTGAGGTTTAAAACTAATCCGTAGGTAAATGTAGAGGTAGCGTGCGCGGCGATCACATCGACCTTGGAACCATTCTCGCGCGCATCATCACCTCGTCGCCATGGATCTCCGCTTATTCCGCAGCTCTGCTTTGAGTTACAAATATGAGCAACCGCACGGTATCAAATACCGGAGGCTACTACGAGCATTGGTAAGGTACACATCAATTACATGTATATCACATATACCTTTGGTTTTGCGGCCTTCTTGTCCGCTAAGTACTTGGGGAGTTCCGCTTCGATGTCCCCTTCCCTTGCAATAAAAGCACTCGGTCTCGAGGCTTGGGTCCATTGCTTGACTTCTTCCCGACAAGCGGCTTACAAGGCGGCAACTCCTTGCCTTCCTTCTTGAAGTTCTTCTTACCCTTGCCTTTCTTGAACTTAGTGGTTTTATTCACCATCAACACTTGATGTTCCTTTTTGATCTCTACCTCCGCTGATTTTAGCATTGAATATACCTCGAGAATGGTCTTTTCCATCCCCGCATATTGAAGTTCATCACAAAGCTCTTGTAGCTTTGTGGGAAGCGGAGGATTCTGTCAACCACCGCGTCATCAGGAGATTAACTCCAGGTTGAGATAAGCGGTTGTGCAACCAGGACATTTTGAGTATGTGCTGTTGTGAGAACCATTCTCCTCCATCTTACAAGCTGTAGAACTTGTCGGAGACTTCATATCTCTCGACCGGGTGAGCTTGGAAAACCATTTTCAGCTCTTGGAACATCTCATATGCTCCGTGTTGCTCAAAGCGCTTTTGGAGCCCGGTTCTAAGATGTAAAGCATGCCGCTTGAACAAGGGAGTAATCATCACTCCATGACGCCGAGCATTCATAACGTCTTGAGTTCTTTGGGAAAGCGGGTGCTTCACCTAGCGGTGCATCTAGGACATATGCTTTCTTGGCAGCTATGAGGATGATCCTCAAGTTAGGACCCGATCCGTATAGTTCTTTGCCATCGTCTTTCAGCTTGGTTTTCTCTAGGAGCGTTGAAGTTGAGGCGACATTAGCGTGGGTCATTTGATCTACAAGACATATTGCAAAGATTTTAGACTAAGTTCATGATAATTAAGTTCATCTAATCAAATAATGAACTCCCACTCGGATAGACATCCTCTAGTCATCTAAGTGATCCATGATCCGGTCAACTAAGTGCGTGTCCGATCATCACGTGAGGCGGACTAGTCATCATCGGTGAACATCTTCATGTTGATTGTATCTTCTCGACTCATGTTCGACCTTTCGGTCTTAGTGTTTCGAGGCCATATACGTACATGCTAGGCTCGTCAAGTCAACCTATGTGTATTGCGTGTGTAAATCGGCTTACACCGTTGTATTCAAGCGTTAGGATCTATCACACCCGATCATCACGTGGTGCTTGAAACAACGAACCATAGCGGTGCCGCGAGTTAGGGGACACTTTTCTTGAAATTATTATGAGGATCATCTTATTTACTACCGTCGTTCTAAGTAAACAAGATGAAAAACATGATAAACATCACATGCAATCAAATAGTGACATGATATGGCCAATATCATATTGCTCCTTTGATCTCCATCTTTGAGGCGCCATGATCTTCTTCATCATACGGCATGACACCATGATCTCCATCATCGTGTCTTCATGAAGTTATCACGCATGCGACTACTTCTACTTCTATGGCTAGCGTTTAGCAATAAAGTGAAGTAATTTACATGGCGTTCTTCAATGACACACATGGTCATACAAAAATAAAGACAACTCCTATGGCTCACGCCCGTTGTCATACTCATCGACATGCAAGTCGTGATTCCTATTACAAGAACATGATCATCTCATACATCACATATATCATTCATCACATCCTTTGGCCATATCACATCACAAAACACTTCTTTGCAAAAACAAGTTAGACATCCTCTAATTGTTCTTGCAAGTTTTATATCAGCTTCTATAGGTGATCTAGCAAGAGCGTTTTCTTACCTACGTTAAAGCCTGGCGTGATTTGCCAACTTCTATTTACCCTTCATAAGGACCCTTTTCATCGAATCCGCTCCAACTAAAGTGGGAGAGCGGACACCCGCTAGCCACCTTATGCAACTAGTGCATGTCGATTCGGTGGAACATGTCTCACGTAAGCGTGCGTGTAAGGTCGGTCAGGTACGCTTCATCCCAATACCGCTGAAGCAAAATAAGACTAGTAGTGGCAAGAAAGTTAACAACATCTCGCCCACAACAAATTGTGTTCTACTCGTGCAAAGAGAACTACGCATAGACCTAGCTCATGATGCCCTTTGTTTGAGAACATTGCATAAAATAAAATTTTCCTATGTTCACCAAGATCAATCTAAGAGTTCATCCGCAGCGAGAGAGGTGCATCTACATACCCTTGTAGATCGCGGCGAGCGTTCAAGAAGAGCGGGGTTGAGGAGTCGTACTACGTCGTGATCCAAATCACGGAGATCCTAGCGCCGAATGGATGGCACCTCCGTGTTCAACACCGCGTCACGGTCGCGTGGCGTATCCTCCTTCTTGATCCGGCAAGGGGAAGGAGAGGTTGATGAAGATCGGCGAGACGGCGGCGTGGTGGTGGATCTGGCGAGGATCCGGCGAGGGCTTCCAAGCATCTGTGGGAGAGGAGGTGTAGCAAGGGAAGGGAGGCACCAAGTGCAAGGTGCATGCCTCCTCCCCCTCTTTATATAGTGGTCCGGTACAATCTAGGTGACCCTCGAAACTTTCGATGGCGAAAGCGCACTTCCTATATATAATTCTTCACCTCCGGACCATTCCGAAACTCCTCGTGGCGTCAAGATCTCATCAGGGACTCGAACAGCTTCGAGATTCTTGCATATTCATATCTCTACAACCCTAAGCGTCACGAACCATAAGTGTGTAGACCCTACGGGTTCGGAGACATCTGGAACATAGCCGAGGCGCCTCTCCGGTCAATAACCAAAAGCGGGATCTGGATACCCATGTTGGCTCCCATGCTCCTTGATGATCTCATCGGATGAACCACGATGTCGAGTTCAATCAATCCGTATACAATTCCTTTGTCAATTGAGTGCGTTACTTGCGAGACTTCGATCGTCGGTATCCCAATACCTCGTTCGGTCTCGTTCTAGGCAAGTCGCTTTACTCGTACCGTAATGCATGATCCGTGACCGGACACTTGGTCACTTTGAGCTCATTATGATGATGCATTACCGAGTGGGCCGAAGATACCTCTCCGTCATGCGGGTGACAAATCTCGATCTCGATTCGTATGCCAACCATGAGACACTTCGGAGATACCGTAGTGCACCTTTATAGCCACCCGATTCGTTGTACGTTTGGCACCAAAAGAACTCCTCACGGTGTCCGGGGTTGCACAATCTCATGGTCTAAAAATGATACTTGACATTTGGAAAAGCTCTAGTGAAGCGAACTACACAATCTTTGTGCTATGCTTAGGATTGGGTCTTGTCCATCATCATTCTCTAATGTTGTGATCCGTTATCAATGACATCCAATGTCCATAGTTAGAAACCATGACTATCTGTTGATCAGCGAGCTAGTCGACTAGAGGCTTACTAGGGACTTGTTGTGGTCTATGTATTCACACCCGTATTACGATTTCCGGATATCTGATTATAGCATGAACAATAGACAATTATCATGAATAAAGAAATATAATAATAACCATTTTATTATTGCCTCTAGAGCATATTTCCAACGGTGTTTGGGTGACGGGGTTAGATTGACAATAAATGCACTTCATGGAGAGAAAAAGTGATTTTCGGTGGTCCCAATGAGAACTATCTCGATTAGCACCTCTTGGGTGGGATAGTTTTTTGGTGGGTTCGGTGCAACTTGCTCCAATTTAAACCCTCATGCTTGGATATTTTAGGGCTATTTGAGCCCCAACTAGCTCAAACTAACTCTAACCCATGGATCCAGCAGGGCCTATGGCCGATCTCGGTGGAGCGATCGCGTGCAGGAAGCGGCGCTCTCGGCCGTCGCGCCACTTCAAAGCGAGCCCGGTGAGAGGTCGCCTCCGCTCTGTTTGGGCGTGTGTCTGACAGCGGCGCTCGGCAACAATGACCGTTTAACGTGGAAGCGCGCCTTTGCAAGGGAGTATAGGTTTTGAACCGTTTAGGGTGTAGTAATGGTAGTTTGCAAAACTACTCAATTATGCACTCAGTTTCCTAAGAATTGTGGTAAAAGCGTTACTCCTGACCCGCTTCCTTCTCCTTCACTGCTCGTGATTTACGTGGCCATATTAGCGTGGTTGTGTCAAAAAATGTCACTTCACTGCTCGTGATTTGCGTTATATAATTACAAGCAAGATTCTCGTGCATTACACGGAACATCAATATGCATTTTTTACAAAACACTGTTGTGATTTACCCATGCATGAGTAATCCCATGTGTAAAACTAATGATATCTCGAAAATTTTATCGGAAAACTGGTATCTCGAGAGTGTCATCGAAAAAATGAAAGATGAGAGATAAGGCGAGGTGGGCGTGGTGGTGGTGGTGGTGGGAATGGGCGGAGGCATCGGGATGGGCCAGGCGCCGGCAGTGCTGCGCCACCCATGCATGCTAGATTGTTCGAGACTTATTCCTTTTTAATTCTTTGAGCAATGAGGTTGCGGAGATAATGATGTGGAGAGAGGTCGGGTATCTTTTGTAAAATTATCATAGTTTGCTTCCTATCCGTCGAGATATAGATCATACTGATGCAATATTACAAGATGGCACGCACACCATCATAGCCAACTCGTTTTTTTATAAGGGTATACATATATCTGAGATGATAAGTTCTTGACTACTAAAGTAAAGTGGAATCTATCCATGTTATGCAAGTAAATAAAGGTGATTGTTTATCATACGGGTAAGGTTGGATGAAGGGTGGTAGGAACAAATGCTCCGCCTAGAGCATGTGTGTGAGATGGAGTCTTAGTGTGTGGTGTGTGTGTGTGTGTGAGAGAGAGAGAGAGAGAGAGTGAGAGAGAGAGAGGAGAGAGAGAGAGATGGAGTCTTAGTTTGTGTGTGTGTGAGAGAGAGAGAGATGGAGTCTAAGTGTGTGGGGTGTGTGTGTGTGTGTGTGTGTGTGTGAGAGAGAGAGAGAGAGAGATGGAGTCTTAGTGTGTGTGTGTGGGGGGGTGCGTGCGTGTGTGTGTGTGTGTGTCGGGGTCTCTGTGGCGGATGTAATTTAAGTGTGCATGGCTTCATCATAGAGAGGTGATGTGTATGGCGAGAGACAACCAGCGATGGGGTGCGAGAGAGAAAATGCCGTGGGAGGGAAGAGAAGGTGCGTCTTGGCGTGAGAGGAGTCGACATCGAGGAGAGCGTGTTTGTTAGAGACACCACGGAAGACTACTATATCGATGGTGCATGTAAGTGAGAATTAAACAAAGGGATGGTCTTATTGGTTTGGGGATATAGGGGAAGAGTGAGAGGCGAGAGGTAGCGAAGGAGATTGTTAAGTGTGAGTGTGTGTTTTGCCCATCAGGTGGAAGTTATGTGCACAAAGGAGAAGCGATTCGATGTGGCATTAGGATTGAGGTAATTAACTTCGTATGGAGACATAGAGACCTTGAGCGTGCATGTGTGAGGTATACATGTATATGTGGGATGTGTGTGTGTGTGCGCGTGCATGATCGAGATAAAGAAAGAAGACATAAGTCCTAAGATCAGCGATATGGGAGAGCGGATCGGTATGACAATATGCATGCATGTGAGAATGCGAGGGAAGAAGGCCGACAATTGCATGTGTTTTTTCTTTAGAGATAGTGGCGTGGGCTGGAGCATGCATCTATGGCGGCGAGAGGGTGTGAGCACAATGATTGTGCAAAGAGATCAACCTATAAATGCATATGTATGGATAGACATATATAGTGTGGGTGATAGGAAGCAAGACTCCGTGCGAGAAAGAAATGTTGTGGAGAAACTTCTGAGATGAATCTGAGAGATGGAGATGCTAGCTAGAGAGACATCCGTTAGTTTGGGTGTCGGAGATGACCGTCAGGGTGGTTCAAAGGGTGAAGTTATATATGTGTGTGAGAGGGCACTTGACTGCATGCATAGAGAGAAACATATGTAGTGTGCGTGATAGGAATCAAGAGTGAGGCGAGAAGAAGGTTGATGGAGAAGCAGGATAAATAGAAAGATAAAGATGCTAGCTAGTGTGCGCTAGAGATAGAGTCGAGTGGATCGGAAGGCTGGGTTATGTGTGTGGGTGTGTGAGAGAGATAGAGATAGGGTGCATGTGAGTCACATACAAACAAATATCGAGAGAGAAATGAGATCGAGGAGAGGCGGAGTTTTGTGTGCTGAGAGAGAAAGATGTTTCTAGAGAGAGTGATAGCTAGAGAGACATATGAGGGCATAAGATATCTCTAGGGAGAGAGGGTGTGTTTGAAGCGACATACAAGAGAACAATGGAGAAATATGACACCACAGGAGACATAGTTTGTGTTTGTGTGTGAGAAAGAGATATTGAAGAGGAAGAGTCGTAGGTTCTCATATCTAAGGAGGCGAAACATCTCTCGTATGAGGGGTGTGAGTGGCACACATGGGAATAGTTGAGAGAAATGAGACCCGGAGACAAAGTTTTGTGTTTGTGTGAGAGAAAGAGATTCCACATGGAGAATCATAGCTAGAGACACATAGCGAGGGGCGAGATATACTTAGAGAGAGAGATAGAGTGATGAAGGTCGATGGAGAGAGTACCGTCGGTGTGTTACGTAGATAAAAGATCATTATCGACATAAAGGTAGCGAGATGCACGAGAGGCGATGAGCAGCGTATAGGTCGGAGAGATAGTCCTATATAAGCATGAGCGATAGCTATATGAGGCGAATATACGGATTAAAGGGATTCAAATATTTAAGCGGAGATCACGACATCGATAATATCATAATGCAAATTGGTGTATCAAACATGCATATTCATTTGAATTTGGGCACCTGTAATGTTATATAGTTTATCAATATTGGTGATCCATAGATTCTTCAATTACAAACAATGCATCGTTTATATGCAATTAGTGTCTAAGCGGGATTACACTATATGTTGCGTGTGTGAAACACATTATACATGTTTGAGAAGTTAAAAAAACCATGAAACACACATTAATTGGAGGCAGTTAGCGAGGAATGCATACATTGGATTTCAACATAAAGTGGTTTCAAATATTTGAAAATCAAATTGATGGATACAACCTTATGAATCGAGATCATGCCATTTGTAAACCATATTTATGTATAAATGGTCTTGTGCTTTTGAAAGTATATATGTAAAAAATGATGTATATAGAATGTAATTCCAATTGAAAATGGATCCCTTAGAAAAAATAGTAGAATAGAAAGCAGGATTGAATTGAGTTAGCGCGATAGCGTGCCTTTGTGCAAAATTTGAGCGAAGCGGGGAAAATCGCGATAACCGCCGAAACCAAAATCTGCGAGATGGAAATCACTCGCATATCACATCGCATAAAGCCTATCTGCTGCATTTCTATAGGTTTCGATAGGGGTAGGTTTGTAATTCCACCCAAGCGTGGCGTAACCGCCTCTCACCAGATTCATACATGGTGGGCGCCAAAACACGGTGTGCCCTTGGCGAAATCGACTCCTCCCGATTCATATTCATACGGTGGGCGTAAAAAACAAACTCTAAATCGGCAAATATTGATTGTATGCGAGATTACCGTCCTATCCCCAACCGACTAATGTTGTTGTGATGTAGTAGAAATTTGAAGCAGGGGCTAAGTTTGTAAATTTCCTCGCATTTGAGACAAGCGCGCATACGACTACATGGTTCCTCCTTCCTCTCTACCTTTCTTTTCCCCATTAGTACTCCGTGGGCGCCAAAACACCCTCTCCACCCCGCCTCCTCCAATCGTGCCGTCCGCCACCCCATCCACGTATGTCCTCCTCCACCATGCGGGCTGATACCCAGCCTTGCCGTCCATTACAAAATCGACCTCTCTCATCCACGCCTTTGGTGGGATCCTTGCATCCGCCCTCTCGCTTCATCCCGCCGTCGTCCACCTTGCGGCTCGCTCCTATATTGAATCTAGTCCACCGCCCCCGCCTGCAATCTACCCTCCTAGATCTGCTTCCCACATGCCCACGACCATCGCTACCTTGCACCGTCAAATTCTCACCGGATCGTGCAGCGCCGCACCAGTAGTACTCTTTAAATATCTGCTCAACTTATTTATCATGGCGAAAATAGATCGCCCTTTGCTTTACGATTTCTTGTCTTGGTTGCGGAGTTGCCTTTGTCCGGTTTGCACCTTGAGATCCGCCATGTGCGCTCAACACTATACTCCCAATGCTTATGGTTTCCCTTTTATATTCCACACTAGTTAAATCACGATGAGACTAAATTTCAAAATTGGGTGATCGATTTTTGAGCTTACTTGAGTCGCGGTGCGATCAAGGGCTCGGGTGGTTGTGGGGCCTCGCGAAACGAAGAAAACTTCGGCTTGGTTGGGGTGGGGTGGCGGAGGAACACAGGCGGTGGGGGCGGTGGTCGACAAGCCCGTCGGTGTTCGTATATGGGAAGAATCCACAGACGAGGAAGAAGAAGGGTTAGGAGACATAGGATCTTCATCCGGCCGCTTTGAAATGGTCGAGGCAATTTGGGAGTTGCATTCTTAATGCGCTCTGGTTCATCATAATGTGGGATCTGCGCAACCAACATTTTATTATCCAAATCTGCTTGCTCTTCTTTACCATGTTCGATAGTCTGGCTTTGTCACGTGATCGATAGGCTTTCAATTATTAGCGGCAATACAACACCGTATTTTCAAGCCAATTCCACTTTCGATTTATATATCGTGGTTATGGTGTACCCTATTATGTACACTATGATCTGCCTAGTTGTTGTGTGCTCTTGTTATCATGGTTTGGCAATAAACTATCTATACGTATATTATGAACCTATCATCTGCCACTATCCTTACTTACGGAGCCTATTTTTGTGTACTTGTGCGGATTATATAAATGCATACGATATTACGACACACATGAGCTCTCTCATTGAGAATCGGTGATAGCACATAAGTGTTTCTGAGGCGCCCTATATTAGAATATCATCTGCATTACAAAGATAATCTCACAACTATTTATGTTTTCATGGTTCTCGGATATTATCTGCATAATTCGGTGAATATCGAGAATCGCGCATCGGAAGAATATTGTGGAACACTGCAATGACTTACAAAATTGGCACCAAGGCATTGAGTGCCATTTTGGAAGCAATGAAACTCGTCGCTCCCCACCTGTTGATTCTTGTTAGAATATCATTCTAATGACTATTCTAACCTCGAGAGTCAAAAGCGGATGGCTGTCCTATTCACCCATCAAGGTGCTGTTCTAATTTGGCAAGGTTTTATTGATTGCAGCGTATCTTGCATATGTTGTCTTGCATTTCTTCTACTTTGTTGCACCACCATACTTAGTTTACTCATCATATAACTTCGAGATGCTATGCCTATCCATTATCAATACATATTCCATCATCGTCATACCATGTTTTTCCACTCAAATGCTGTTCTTGTGCATCGGACATCAAAAGGAAGAGGGTGATTGCGAACACGAAGGAGCACCGGCAAAGTCCTTGAAAAAGCGTGGTGGTGTCGGAGAAATTAAACGGCGCCCACTTATATTGGATGTACAACGGTGACACAAAACATAGGACCGACTCCAGTAATTTGTACCCATACTTCCTCGACACACCACTAGCCCCCACCACCGGGACCTGCACTCCGCCAAAAGGTATACGATTTCATTTTCCATAGCACTAGCCAGTACCACAGAAAAATCCACTCCAACAAAAAATCTGACAAGTCCACCGGCCAAAGACCTATCCCAAGCGCACGAGCGGCCAATTCCTGTGATTGGAACCCCATTCCATTTATTCCCGAGTTTAAAGACAATGCTTTCAATGTTGTTAGGGACTACGTGCATATATTCCCATCATGGGAAGATTATAGTGAAGACAAACACCATTTTCACATCTTCTGTCCAACTTACGTGTAAGTGCTATTATTCATGGTTATTATTTTCTGTTTTACTGTGATCGAACACATCAATGATTTACATTACATTGTTGTAACTAGGTGAGATCAATCTGGATAGTCATAATGAGCAAAGCTTGCTTGTGCTTTTCAAGGAAGCATTACTGATGATATCGGTGTTACTGAGGAAATCACACTTTGATGGCAAGTCTATAAGCGAATTTCGGTGAAGTCTCACATGCTAAATTTAGAAGACATTGAATGGAAAAACCGGTAATGTAAGTTTGTCCTTCTCAAGCCTTCAAACTTTGTTGTGTATATTTGGTTAGGCATATTTGCAACAAGCTGTTTATTTTTGGTGTTTGCATCAAATTGCATGTTTAAAGTTTATTATGTAGTTCATAAACAAAAGCTTGTCCTTCTCAATTTAAGTTTTAGGTTGTCTGACCAAGTTCTTTCTTCATACCATGTAAATTAAACTATCTGAGCAAGTGATCTTCTTTTTACCTTTGCATCTATGCTTTTGTTCTTCATCCGTAATCCGATGGTGTGGTGAACCTACCCACTACAACACAATGTCATATTACGCAATGTCTTAACTATGAACAATGTCATATCATTCTACTATTATTTAAACCGCCTCTTTATTTGCCAATCGAAATGGGATAAATTGATGGCACACTAACCATTGATACTTATGAGTTCTTGATACGTAATCCGGTGGTGTCATTGAAGCTGCCAACTCCTTCACAATGTCAATTCCTGCCATGTCTTGACTGAACAATACCATATTGTGTTAATGCAATTTTAAACTATGTCACTTTATTAAATCGATAAGAAATGTGATGAATTATCAACCTTGATACTTTTATGTGCAAAACACATCATCATGCCTTGTTTATCTTTCGAGTGAGGAAGATATAAGTGTTGAACAAAGTGATCTCATCATCTTGCTTTCATTTGCTTGGCTGCGACTCCCATGAGAGCTAACCTTTCTTGAACTCTATTGAAGTCTTTATCGGTTTTGTATATTATTTTGTCGGCGTGTTTATTTGCCTTTGGTGGCGATCTTTGATGCCCGATGTATATAATCTATTTATGCTTGTGCTTTATTATCATAGTGGCGAACTTTGATGCCCGATGGATGTAATATCATAGTAACTTCTTTATTGTATAGTCTAGATTTTTTCTAATTCACGATCTGCGGTTATTTTCTTTGTATATATATCTGTCTTCGCGATAAACGGCCCGAATCGTAAAATTACGGTACATAATCGGGCGTCATGCAATCACGATGTATGATCGCATCATGGGCCCCGTCAAACTAGCCCACTAGTAGTTTCAGACCTTTAATAGGCGAGTAACCCCGACCCTCTTTTAAGAAAACTCAATGGGGTTTTAGGAGGGTGAGAAGTAAAATTGGGCTTTGAAATGTCTTAGAATGGCTCCGCGGGCCAATGACAGCCAAAATGGACCCGGCCCATGATTATGCGAATCAATTCACGGGCTTTAAGCGCCAAAGTTGTCTCGGTCCTTGTTTGGCCAGATTAGATATCGGTGCGAGCAGGCGGATGCAAAGCAGGTAGTGAGTTAGGCCCAACAATATGACGAGCTTTTAACGGACGAAATTAATATAGGGCGAAATGTTAAATGGGCCGTAACGAGGCGAAACTAATATCGGTAGGGATTACTAAATGGGCCTTTAGCAAGTGGGCCCAAAAGCATAGCGTCTAGTCAGCGGGCGAATCGATATGGGCCATAATGAGCCCAAAGCCTCTTAAAGGGGTGTTGGGGAGCGTAGTAATTTCAAAATTTTCCTCGCTACGCAAGATCATGGTGATGTATAGCGAGAGAGGAGAGTGTTGTCTCGTACCCTCGTAGACCGAAGCGAAGCGATCTGGCGTAGAGGAAGTAGTCGTCGTTCTCCTCGCGATCCGACCGATCCGGCGCCGTTACTCCGGCGCCCGAGTTCTTGACACCGTACAGCTCGATGGCGTCCCTCGTACTCGATCCAGCCGAGTGTCGAGGAGAGTTTCGTCGACCTGACGGCGTGGTGGCGATCTTGATGTTTCACCGGCGCGAGGGCCGCCTAAGCTTGCGACGGTATAACGAGGTGGAATATGGTGGAGGGGCACCGCTGCGGCTAAGAGCGATCTAAAGATCAACTTGTGTGTTCAAGGTGCCCCCTGCCCCGTATATAAAGGAGCAGGGGGGGGGCGGCGGCCAAGGGAAGGGCGCCGGAGTCCTACTCCCTCAGGGAGTGGATTCCCCCAATCCTAGTTGGACTAGGATTCGGAGGAAGAGAGAGAGGGGGCGGCCCTTCTCCTAGTCCTAGTAGGACTAGGGAAGGGGGGGGCAGCGCCCTCCTAGGGCTGCCCTTCTCCTTTCCACTAAGGCCCATCGAGGCCCATTTACCTCCGGGGGTTCGGTAACCTCCGGTACTCGGTAAATTCCGTTTTACGCCGGAACCATTCGAACTCAAACATAGGCTTCAATATATCAATCTTTATGTCTCGACCATTTCGAGACTCCTCGTCATGTCCGTGATCACATCGGGACTCGAACTCCTTGGTACATCAAAATACATAAACTCATAATAAGCATCGCCGAAACCTTAAGCGTGCGGACCCTACGGTTCGAGAACAATGTAGACATGACCTAGAACTATTCACGGTCAATAACCAACAGCGGGACCTGGATGCCCATATTGGTTCCTACATATTCTCTGAAGATCTTTATCGGTCGGACCGCATAACAACATCGTTGTTCCTTTGTCATCGGTATGTTACTTGCGAGATTCGATCGTCGGTATCAATACCTAGTTCAATCTCGTTACCGGCAAGTCTCTTTACTCGTTCCGTAATACATCATCTCACAACTAACTCATTAGTTGTAGTGCTTACAAGGCTTGATGATGTGCATTACGAGAGAGGCCGAGAGATACCTCTCCAGAGCAATCGGAGTGACAAAACCTAATCTCGAAATCGCCAACCCAACATCGCCTTTGGAGACACTGTAGTACTCCTTTATAATCACCCGATTCGTTGTGGCGTTTGGTAGCACCAAAGTGTTCCTCCGGCAAGCAGGAGTTGCATAATCTCATAGTTACGAGGAACATGTATAAGTCATGGATAAAAGCGGTAGCAACATACTAAGCGATCGTGTGCTAAGCTAATGGAATGGGTCATGTCAATCAGATCATTCTACTAATGATGTGACCTTGTTAATCAAATAACAACTCTTTGTTCATGGTTAGGAAACATAACCATCTTTGATTAACAAGCTAGTCTAGTAGAGGCATACTAGTGACATCTTGTTTTGTCTATGCATTCACACATGTATCATGTTTCGGTTAATACAATTCTAGCATGAATGATAAACATTTATCATGAAATAAGAAATAAATAATAACTTTATTATTGCCTCTAGGGCATATTTCCTTGATCTCCCACTTGCACTAGAGTCAATAATCTAGATTACATAGTAATGATTCTAACACCCATGGAGTCTTGGTGCTGATCATGTTTTGCTCGTGGAAGAGGCTTAGTCAGCAGTGCGCAACATTGAGATCCGTATGTATCTTGCAAATCTCTATGTCTCCCACGGACTAAGTCCGGATGGAATTGAAGCGTCTCTTGATGTGCTTGGTCCTCTTGTGAAATCTGGATTCGCCGCTAAGGCAATTGCTCGATATTGTCACGAAGATTTTCATTGGACCCGATGCACTAGGTATGACACCTAGATCGGATATGAACTCCTTCATCCAGACTCCTTCATTAGCTGCTTCGAAGCTGCTATGTATTCCGCTTCACATGTAGATCCCTTCTGACGCTTTGTTTAGAACTGCACCAATGGCAGCTCCTCCGTTTAGTGTAAATCGTATCCGGTCTGCGATTTAGAATCGTCCGGATCGGTGTCAAACTTGCATCAGCGTAACCGTTTACGATGAGCTCTTTGTCACCTCCATATCTGAAAACATATCCTTAGTCCTTTTCGGTATTTGGGATGTTCTTGACGCTGTCGATGATCCACTCTGGATTACTTTGGTACCTCCTGCTAGGCTTATAGCAAGGCACACATCAGTGCAGTACACAGCATTGCATACATGATAGAGCCTATGGCTGAAGCATAGGAACATCTTTCATTTTCTCTCTATCTTCTGCGGTGGTGGGCATTGAGTCTTACTCAACTTCACACCTTGTAACACAGGCAAGAACCCTTTCTTTGCTTGATCCATTTGAACTTCTTCAAAATCTTGTCAAGGTATGTGCTTTGTGAAAGTCAATTAAGCGTCTTGATCTATCTCTATAGATCTTAATGCCTAATATGTAAGCAGCTTCACGAGGTCTTTCATTGAAAAACTCTTATTCAAGTATCCTTTATGCTATCCGAAATTCTATATCATTTCCGATCAGCAATATGTCATCTACATATAATATCGAGAAATGCTCTGAGCTCCACTCACTTTCTTGTAAATCTGAGGCTTCTCCAAAAGTGCTGTACAAACCCAAATGCTTTGATCACACTATCAAGCGTTTATTCTAACTCGAGATGCTTGCACCAGTCCATAGATGGATCATTGGAGCTTGCACACTTTGTTAGCTCCTTTGGATCGATAAAACCTTACGGTTGCATCATATACAACTCTTCTTCAGAAATCCATTCAGGAATGCGGTCTTTACATCCATTTGCCAAATTTCATAATCATAAAATCGGCAATTGCTAACATGATTGAGACGGACTTAAGCATCGCTTCTGGTGAGAAGGTCTCATCGTAGTCAATCCCTTGAACTTGCGAAAACCTTTTGCGACAAGTCGAGCTTTATAAACGATAACATTACCGTCGTCGTCGGTCTTCTTCTTGAAGATCCACTTGTTTTCTATTGCTTGCCTACCCTCGGGCAAGTCAACCAAAAATCCATACTTTGTTTTCATACATGGATCCCATCTCAGATTTCATGGCCTCAAGCCATTTTGCGAATCTGGGCTCACCATCGCTTCTTCATAGTTCGTGGGTTCATCATGATCTAGTAGCATGATTTCGAAGCAGGATTACCGTACCACTCAGTGCGGATCTTACTCTGGTTGATCTCGAGGTTACTGTAGTAACTTGATCTGAAGTTTCATGATCAACATCATCAACTTCCTCACTACTTGGTGTAGGTGTCTCGAAACGGTTTACTGCGACGAACTACTTTCAAGTAAGGAGAAGGTACTAATACCTCATCAAGTTCCACTTTCCTCCCTCACTTCTTTGAGAGAAACTCCTTCTCTAGAAAGGATCCATTCTTAACAACGAATGTCTTGCCTTGGATCTGTGATAGAAGGTGTACCCAACTGTCTCCTTTGGGTATCCTATGAAGACACATTTCTCCGATTTGGGTTCGAGCTTATCGGGTTGAAGCTTTTCACATAAGCATCGCATCCCCAAACTTTAAGAAAGCGACAACTTTGGTTTCTTGCCAAACCATAGTTCATAAGGTGTCGTCTCAGCAGTTTGACGGTGTTCTATTCGGTGTGAATCGGCCGTCTCTAGAGCATAACCCCAAAAGCGATAGCGGTAAATCTGTAAGAGACATCATAGATCGTACCATATCTAGTAAAATGCGATTCTGACGTTCGGACACACCATTCTGTTGTGGTGTTCGGGTGGCGTGAGTTCTTGAAACTATTCGCATTGTTTCAAATGTAGACCAAACTCGTAACTCAAATATTCACCTCCACGATCGGATCGTAGAAACTTAATTTTCTTATTACGATGATTTTCAACTTCACTCTGAAATTCTTTGAACTTTTCAAGCGTTTGGACTTATGTTTCATTAAGTAGATATACCCATATCTGCTTAAGTCATCTGTGAAGGTGAGAAAATAACGATATCCGCCACGAGCCTCAACATTCATCGGACCACATACATACGTATGTATGATTTCCAACAAATCTGTTGCTCTCTCCATAGTCTGGGAGAGCGGTGTTCTAGTCATCTTGCCCATGAGGCACGGTTACATAAGTGCCAAGTGATTCATAATCAAGTGACTCCAAAAGTCCATCGATATGGAGTTTCTTCATCGCTTTACACCGATATGACCTAAGCGGCGGTGCCACAAATAAGTTGCACTTTCATTATCAACTCTGCATCTTTTGGTTTCAACATTATGAATATGTGTATCACTACTATCGAGATTCATCAAAATAGACCATTCCTCAAGGGTGCATGACCATAAAGATATTACTCATATAAATAGAACAACCATTATTCTCGATTTAAATGAATAACCGTCTCGCATCAAACAAGATCCGGATATAATGTTCATGCTCAGCGGGCACCAAATAACAATTATTTAGGTCTAAAACTAATCCGAAGGTAGATGTAGAGGTAGCGTGCCGACCGCGATCACATCGACTTTGGAACCATTTCCCAGCGCATCGTCACCTCGTCCTTTGCGAGTTAAGCAATCGTAGTCCTGTTTGAGTTGCAAATATTAGCAGCAGAACCGATATCAAATACCAGTGCTACTACGAGCTCTAGTAAGGTACACATCAATAACATGTATATCACATATACCTTTGTTCACCTTGCCATCCTTCTTATCCGCCAAATACTTGGGGCAGTTCCGCTTCGATGACGATCGCTTGCGGTAGAAGCACTCGATTTCAGGTTTAGGGCGGACTTGGGTTTCTTCTCTGACGACAACTTGCTTCTTGTTCTTCTTGAAGTTCCTTCTTCTTCCCTTTGCCTTTCTTCTTGAAACTAGTGGTCTTATTGACCATCAACACTTGATGCTCCTTCTTGATTTCTACCTCCATGACCTTTAGCATTGCGAAGAGCTCGGTATAGTCTTTACTAACCCTTGCATATTATAGTTCATCACGAAGCCTTTGTAGCTTGGTGGCGGTGATTGAAGAATTACATCAATGACACAATCATCGGAAGATTAACTCCCAATTGTGTCAAGTGATTGTAGTACCCGGACATTACGAGTATATGCTCACTAACGAACTATTCTCCTCCATCTTGCAGCTATAGAACTTATTGGAGACTTCATATCTCTCAATCCGGGCATTACATTGGAATATCAACTTCAACTCTGGAACATCTCATATGCTCCATAGCGTTCAAAAGCGTCGTTGAAGTCCGGTTCTAAGCCGTAAAGCATAGCTGCTTGAACTATAGAGTAGTCATCAGCTTTGCTCGCGGGCGTTCATAACATCTGGTGTTGCTTAGCGGCGAGGCACTGGCACCTAGCGGTGCATCGGGGCGTAACTCTTACGTGCAGCAATGAGGATGATCCTCAAATTCGGACCCGATCCGTGTAATTGCTACCATCATCTTTCAACTTTGCTTTCTCAAGGCGCATTAAAATTCAACGGAACAACAGCACGAGCCATCTATCTACAATCAAACATAAACAAGCAAGATACTATCGGTACTAAGTTCATGATAAATTTAAGTTCAATTAATCATATTACTTAAGAACTCCCACTTAGAAAAACATCTCTCTAGTCATCTAAGTGATCCGTGATCCAAATCAACTAAACCATAACCGATCATCACGTGAAATGGAGTAGTTTTCAATGGTGAACATCTTATGTTGATCATATCTACTATATGATTCACGCTCGACCTTTCGGTCTCCGTGTTAGAGGCCATATCTGCATATGCTAGGCTCGTCAAGTATAACCGAGTATTACTGCGTGTGCAAAACTGGCTTGCACCGTTGTAGATGGACGTGAGCTTATCACACCCGATCATCACGTGGTGTGCAGGCACGACGAACTTTGGCAGCGGTGCATACTCGGGAGAACACTTCTTGATAATTTAGTGAGAGATCATCTTATAATGCTACCGTCGATCAAAGCAAGATAAGATGCATAAAGGATAAACATCACATGCAAATCAATATAAGTGATATGATATGGTCATCATCATCTTGTGCTTCATGATCTCCATCTTGCGGCACCACCATGATCACCATCGTCACCGTAGCGACACCTTGATCTCCATCGTAGCATCGTTGTCGTCTCGCCAAACTTATGCTTCTCGACTATCGCTACGCTTAGTGATAAAGTAAAGCATTACTGAAGCGATGCATTGCATACAATAAGCGACAACCATATGGCTCCAGCCGATTGCCGATAACCGGTTACAAAACATGATCATCTCATACAATAAAATATAGCATCACGTCTTGACCATATCACATCACAACATGCCTGCAAAAACAAGTTAGGCGTCCTCTACTTTGTTGTTGCAAATTTTACGTGGCTGCTACGGGCTTAAGCAAGAACCAGTCTCACCTCGCATCAAAACCACAGCGATACTTCGTCAAATAGACTCGTTTAACCTTCTCAAGGACGGGCGTACCCCTTTTCGGTTCAACTAAAGTGAGAGAGCGAGGCACCCACGGTCACCTTTAAGCAGCGAGTGCTCGTGGCGGTGAAACCAGTCTCGCGTAAGCGTCTGGCGTAATGTCGGTGCAGGCGCTTCATCTCACAATACCGCTGAACCAAAGTATGACATCTTTGGTAGGTAGTATGACTTGTATCGCCCACAACTCACTTGTGTTCTACTCGTGCAAAACATCAAACCATAGAAAAAACCTAGGCTCGGATGCCCTTTGTTGGGGAGCGTAGTAATTTCAAAAATTTCCCTCGCACACGCAAGATCATGGTGATGTATAGCGAGAGGGAGAGTGTTGTCTCGTACCCTCGTAGACCCGAAGCGGAAGCGATCTGGCGTAGAGAAGTAGTCGTCACGTTCTCCTCGCGATCCGACCGATCCGGCGCCGTTACTCCGGCGCCCCGAGTTCTTGACACCGTACAGCTCGATGGCGTCCCTCGTACTCGATCCAGCCGAGTGTCGAGGAGAGTTCGTCGACCTGACGGCGTGGTGGCGATCTTGATGTTTCACCGGCGCGGGGCCGCCTAAGCTTGCGACGGTATAACCGAGGTGGAATATGGTGGAGGGGCACGCGCTGCGGCTGAGGCGATCTAAAGATCAACTTGTGTGTTCAAGGTGCCCCCCCCGTATATAAAGGAGCAGGGGGGGGGGCGGCGGCCAGAGGAGGCGCGCCGGGGAGTCCTACTCCCTCTGGGGTAGGATTCCCCCAATCTAGTTGGACTAGGATTCCGGGAGGAAAGAGAGAGAGGGGGCGGCCCTTCTCCTAGTCCTAGTAGGACTAGGGAGGGGGGCGCGTGCCCTCCTAGGGCTGCCCTTCTCCTTTCCACTAAGGCCCATCGAGGCCCATTTACCTCCGGGGGTTCGGTAACCTCCGGTACTCGGTAAATTCCGTTTTCGCCGGAACCATTCGAACTCCAAACATAGGCTTCAATATATCAATCTTTATGTCTCGACCATTTCGAGACTCCTCGTCATGTCGTGATCACATCCGGGACTCGAACTCCTTGGTACATCAAAATACATAAACTCATAATAAGCATCGCCGAAACCTTAAGCGTGCGGACCCTACGGTTCGAGAACAATGTAGACATGACCTAGAACTATTCACGGTCAATAACCAACAGCGGGACCTGGATGCCCATATTGGTTCCTACATATTCTCGAAGATCTTTATCGGTCGGACCGCATAACAACATCGTTGTTCCCTTTGTCATCGGTATGTTACTTGCGAGATTTGATCGTCGGTATCAATACCTAGTTCAATCTCGTTACCGGCAAGTCTCTTTACTCGTTCCGTAATACATCATCTCACAACTAACTCATTAGTTGTAGTGCTTACAAAGGCTTGATGATGTGCATTACCGAGAGGGCCGAGAGATACCTCTCAGGCAATCGGAGTGACAAAACCTAATCTCGAAATCGCCAACCCAACATCGCCTTTGGAGACACTGTAGTACTCCTTTATAATCACCCGATTCGTTGTGGCGTTTGGTAGCACCAAAGTGTTCCTCCGACAAGCAGGGAGTTGCATAATCTCATAGTTACGAGGAACATGTATAAGTCATGGATAAAAGCGGTAGCAACATACTAAGCGATCGTGTGCTAAGCTAATGGAATGGGTCATGTCAATCAGATCATTCTACTAATGATGTGACCTTGTTAATCAAATAACAACTCTTTGTTCATGGTAGGAAACATAACCATCTTTGATTAACAAGCTAGTCTAGTAGAGGCATACTAGTGACATCTTGTTTTGTCTATGCATTCACACATGTATCATGTTTCGGTTAATACAATTCTAGCATGAATGATAAACATTTATCATGAAATAAGGAAATAAATAATAACTTTATTATTGCCTCTAGGGCATATTTCCTTCACTAAGGCGATGATCGATTCATACGTACTAGGCGTGTTGTTTAGCGGAATACAATCACGATCCTTTGCAAGGTCTTTGAAGCGAGGATCCCAGCTTCTCTAGGCCTTGAGAATTTTTTGGTGGAGGCTGGTAAGTAGCCTTGGTACCGCTCTCTGTTTGTCGAATTTGGATTATCCGATTAACGAGGAGATAACCGGCGACAAGGATCATGATGGCGGCTAGTTTTCGTTCATCGAGCAAAGCGTGTGTACCACAGCGTACCATGCGTGTCTGCATGCACCATACGATATGTGCCACCGTGCTCTGGCCAAAAGTAGGAGAGAGAATTGTAAATGTCGGACTTTGACTTCTTTGGTGGAGTTTCCCCGTCGAGGCACCCATCTGGTTCAAGCCGTCGACCAATCTCCACGACTTAATAAATAGTAACGTCTAAGCTGAGCAGTTAGTTAGATGCATACACTTGGTGTAGTAGGATCTTTATTTAGTTTGATGCATACACTTGTTCTTTTTTGGTAGCCCTTTTGTAATGATGGCTGATGTATGGTTTGGAAAAAGAGCTGCGTCTTCACTCTTTTGGCACCTTCTTTGCATTTGCCCCGACCACAGTTGTTGTTCTGTTGTTTTCAATGTACAATCGATAGTATATTTAAATCATTGGTTGAATAAATGTGTTGTTAGAGCGACAAACACAATGTTTTGGAAGTCGTTGCATGGTTAGATCCTTTAGTGCCCCATACGTCGTAGCTCATACTATTTTTAAGTATGGAACACATTTTCCACTTGTTGATAACATGCAGCCCATTGATGAAGGCCCAATAGAAGCCCATAATTAGCTGGAAGGAGGCTCTCATATGAATCCGTCAGGTACATGCTCATGGTCCCTAAACATAAATAAGTAAATAAATAAATAAAGCTAAATGCTCATGCACCGAGTTCTTTGGGAAAATAGGTAGCCCGTGTTTCTTTTGAAGAATACCCAAGCTAGGCCTATTTGTTTTCTCGAATTACTAGGCTGCAAATCTTTCAAGGCGAGGAGGATGCATTCCGTCACGGCCAAAAGTATAGTCGATATGCATTAAAAGTAATATCAAAAGTGGTTGAAAATTCCAAAAAATATAGCAAATGGGATATTAGTTTTTTTTGAATTTTGTTCTTCACTGATATCTTATACGTATTTCATTGGATTTAACATGACATAGTACTAATTTATTTTAAATTTGTTTTACTATGGCTATTAATTTTTGGATTAAGAATATCATTTTCCCCAGCAAAAATTTGCGAATTTTCAAAATTTCCCACATATTTAGTTAATTTTTTACCTGGTACTGACCAGAAAATGGCCGGCAATTCTAAAAATGGAAAATGGGCTGCAATAAATTCCATATGAATTAGAAAATGAGTAAAAATTATAAAAATAATAGCAAATGGGCTGTACCGCCATAGATTTGGTGGCTTGTTTCATAAGGCTTTGTCGGTTGAACACGATTCTAGCATGCCGTGCTTCTTCAATCTCTGATCTTCTGCTCCAACCGCCTAAACTAGCGCCGTAGGACCTGCTCCCTCCTCTTGTGGCTGCTTTGTGATGCCGTGCAGGCTTCCCAGCCCACCCTACTCCTCCTGGCTTGGCACTTACGCAATCAATGCCTCCTTATTCTGTGAAAAAATGATTCCTCCCGCGACATCTGGGCGCACGGTTGGGAGGCTGACACATGGGCCTACTATGTTGGCCAGCGTCTGTGAGGCATCAACTTAGTCAACAAGCGATTCTAGCAGTAACCATTGGATTTGAATCGAGCGGTCCTCTGCTTCTTCAATCGTTGCTCTTCTTGCACCCACCGCCCAAACCCGGCGTCGGGTAGAGACCTTTGCTCCTGCCTCCGGTGGCGGTGTGTCTTGCCGTTGAGGCCTCATCGCCCCTACTACTCCACCGCTAGCCAGAGTCCTGCGGCGACGGACCCTCACACCGGCCAGAACGGTGAACCCTCGTACTCCTCTTGGCGTGGGCATCCAACTGCGCGTCTTCCCGGCTCCGTGTCGTCCCTTCCTAGAGCCTCGCCGTCGTCCACCGCCTTGGTGCTCTCGGCGTGGCGTGGTTAATCACGGTCAGCGACATTCCATCGGAAAATCTCATGCGTGGAGAGGCGGCGGTGGTTCCATAGCCCTGACCAGTTTTTTGTGATTTGCCAAGTAAGTTGCTTTATCGGGGCTGTTGGGCTGCAAATCTTTCAAACGAGGAGAGCTTTCATTAATTTGGTGAGAAAATAGCCCATCGATAATGAGAAATGGGTTGTACATTTTTAAAACACATCAAAGCCAGCAATTAGTTTCAAATATCTTTTTTTCATTTGAGATTTTAAATTACATTAATTTTTATCGTGGATAATTTGTTGGATTTTATATTGATATACATTTATTTTTAAAATCAGTTTGAATGTGAGTTGAAATTTGAGGATTAAAACAGTTCGGACCCTTGAAATATGCAAAATTTCGTATAAGTTTTTAACAGTGGCCACAATATGAGCTGTAATGCTAACAAAAGAAAATGGGCTCCAAAAAACCTTAAGACTTAGCAAATGGGTTGTAAATTATTAAAAATAATGGCGAGATGGGTTGTATCTGTTTTCCACAGATTTGAGGCTTTCCTAAAAAGGTTGGCCTTGGCATTGGTGGTGTTGGATGGCCATCCAGCGGCCATCGTCTTCTTCAATCTCTACTCTTCTGCTCGGCCGCTCAAACAAGCGCCGTGAGGCTGCTGCTCCCTCCTCCTGCGGCGGCTCTGGCAGCTCGGACCCTGACTATATCTTAAATGCATGAGAAGTGCCTCCTTATTACGCACAAAAAATGAATACTCCCCATTGGCTGGGACCCGGTATTGTTGGGAGCGTAGTAATTTCAAAAAAATCCTATGCACGCATAAGATCATGGTGATGCGTAGCAACGAGAGGAGAGTGTTGTCCACGTGCCCTCGTGGGCCGAAAGTGGAGCGTTAGAACAGCGGCGGTTGATGTAGTCGTGCGTCTTCACGGCCCGACCGATCAAGCACCGAAACTCACGGCACCTCCGAGTTCTAGCACCACGTTCAACTCGATGGCGATCCCGGACTCCAATCCGGCGAGAATGTCGAGGAAGAGTTCCGTCGGCCGGCAGCGTGGTGGCGATCTTGATGTTCTACCGTCGCGAGGGCTTCGCCTAAGCACCGCTACAATATTATCAAGGACTTTGGTGGAGGGGGCACGCGCTGCGGCTAAGAGATCAAGAGATCAATTGTTGTGTCTATGGGGTGCCCCCTCCCGTATATAAAGGAGTGGAGGAGGGGGCGGCCAGGGGTGGCGCGCCCTAGGGTGGGTCGAACCCCAGCAGGTAGGACTCCCCCTTTCCTATTAGGAGTAGGAGAGGGAAGGAAGAGGGAGGAAGAAGAAGGAAGGGGCGCCCCCCTTCCCAGTCGGATTGGGCTTGGGCGCCCCTCCTTTGCTCGTTCTCCCTTCTTTCCACTAAGGCCCAATAAGGCCCATATACCTATCGAGGGTTTGATAACCTCGCGAAGACTCGGTATAGTCCCAATCTCATCGGAACCTTTCCGGTGTCCAAATATAGTTGTCAATATATCGATCTTTATGTCTCGACCATTTGAGACTCCTCGTCATGTCGTGATCATATCAGGGACTCGAACAACCTTGGTACATCAAAACCATAAACTTCGTAATAAAATTGTCAGCGAAACCTTAAGCGTGCGGACCCTACGGGTTCGAGGACTATGTAGACATGACCTAGAAGCTGTTTCCGGTGAATAACCAATAGCGGAACACGGATGCTCATATTGGCTCCTACATATTCTCGAAGATCTTTATCGGTCGAACCGCATAACAACATCGTTGTTCCTTTGTCACCGGTATGTTACACTTAGAGATTCGATCGTCGGTATCTCAATACCTAGTTCAATCTCATTCTAAGCAAGTCCCTTTACTCATTATGTAATGCATCATTAGTAACTAACTCATTAGCTACATTGCTTGCAAGGCTTTTAGTGATGTGCATTAAGAGAGGTCGAGATACCTCTCCAGGCAATCGGATGACAAATCCTAATCTCGAAATCGTCGACTCAACAAGTACCTTTGGAGACACACTGTAGAGCACCTTTATAATCACCCGATTCGTTGTGGCGTTTGGTAGCACACAAAGTGTTCCTCCGAGTGGCAGGAGTTACATAATCTCATAGTCATAGGAACATGTATAAGTCATGAAGAAAGCAATAGCAACATACTAAGCGATCAAGTGCTAAGCTAGCAGGCAGGTCAAGTCAATCACATCATTCTCCTAATGATGTGATCCCGTTAATCAAATGACAACTCATGTCTATGCTTAGGAAACTTAACCATCTTTGATTTGAGCTAGTCAAGTAGAGGCATACTAGTGACACTATGTTTGTCTATGTATTCACACATGTATTATGTTTTCGGGTAATACAATTCTAGCATGAATAATAAACATTTATCATGATATGAAATAAATAATAACTTTATTATTGCTTCTAGGGCATATTTCCTTCAAGTATAGTGGCAGGTGACTTGTGGGCCTACTAATGAAGTCATGTACCTAGGGTAGGGTCATAGACCTGATCTAAGTACCCTACCCAAGGACACCCTCGAGAAAAGCGCCTTCGATCGACCAAGAGACTTCACTCGGCGGACTCGAAGGACTCGACCATGAAGACTCACTCGACCACCGGAGATCAAGAGCCACTCTGCATTACAGCGGTGCTGTAATTAAGTAGTCTTTATGGCATTTGGGGCGCTTTATGTGCGTTACGATGCGCCTAGACTTAATGTACTTTAAACCTGCATTCTTGAGGTGGGAGGAGTGCAGCGAGACACTATATAAGCCACCCCTCCTCGGTGTAAAGGTTCGCACCCTGTAATACATACGCATAATTCACTTTCGACCGCCTCCGGGCTCAAGGGCGTGGGGCTGTTACTTCCTCAGAAGGGCTGAACTTCGTACATCTCTTGTGTTTACAAGCTGCTCCATAGCTAGGATCTTGCCTCTCCATACCTACCCCCATTCTCTTGTCGGACTTAGAACCACGACGGTTAGGCGCCCAGTGGGGCGGTGTCCTAGCGATTTTGGAGAAGTTGCGATTCTTGATTACTTTCATCATAGTTCTTTGGTGGAGTTTTGGTGCGAGGGCAGCGAGATCCGTCTCGGCGCTCTCACCTTCATCGCCGGCGACTCCGCTTGGCTCCAGAGCTCCACTCGGCGTTGATCGCTCCCGTCCTGGCGCGATGCATTTCGCGCATGTGTCCACGGCGTTACTGCTGCGGCAACCATTGACTCCATACAGTCGACTCCCCTATCGTCCACCCTCCACATCTCCCTTGGTATAAGCGTTCTGGTGATCGAGACTCCAGTGATGGGTCGGCATCTGATGGCTCATGAGACAGCCACCACCCAAGTTCTGACAATCGAGCCCGACTAGTCCCTCCACGGCTGTTCGATTTGTCGGTGGCTCCATAGAGGCGCATCCGGTGTGATAGCGGCAATCCAGTGGCGAGAGGTCTTGATGGTCAGCGGGCCTCGCAGCCCTCGGTTTCCCCGAGGGCGGGGTGAGGCGGTTGAGGCGACCCGCTCAAGTCCATGAGGTATCAACCGAGCCACTTAATTCCCTGCAAAGGAAGAACTTCACCAGCAGGAACATGGATGCCTGCATACTCCCATCAGCGGGAGAAACCCCGGGCTCGCGCCTTGGAGGAGGCATGTTTGGCCAACTTGGCTACATGGCGCTCGTCTGGAGAACCTCTAGCGAGCACTTTCGATGGCCTAGCGGCAGCAGTGCCCGACTCGGTCGGCGTCAACTCTTCCGCCGACTCGGGTATATCGAACCCGATTCAGAATTTAGCGGTTGCAACCCATATAGCGAGTCCATTCAGCCCTCTCGGTTGGAGGTGGCGAGGCAATCTTGATCGGAGATTTGCTCAGGCGACAAGAATCGAGAATTCAGCGATGTCGCGATCCGCAGCAATTCTGTCGATCCGTCGCTGCGAATATGGTTGATCGGCTCCACGACCCAGATCGCCTCCATGGCGTGAAGGGCGCAAGAATCGGCGAGACCAATATGGTGACCCGTCGATCGTGATGATAGGCGTCGAGTGCCTACTCCTCCCGTGGGGTGGGTCTTCGCTCCTCGGCGATGGGATGGTGACGTCGGCTTCGATTAATGAGGCGAAGAGCTCGGTCGACCCGAGGAACCGGGCTTTGTGCGATCCATCATCGTGCAAGGCAGTCGATCGGAGCAGGGCTCATCAAGGTGGCCATAGCGGGGATCGCCCACTAGCGATTGAGTGCATGTTTACGGTCTGTATGTTTCAGGGGCTACTCGAGCAGTGATTCCCCCAACTTCAGGTTGTTGGCTGTAGTAACAAGTTCACGGTGAGTCTAAGCACGAAACACGGCTTGAGGACTACGCAGTGGCCGGTCTGGTCGGCGGCGGGAATGGCGAGGTGGCCATGAAGCATTGCCACTTATGTTGGAAGGTTCGGCGGGCGTGGTTGAATCGATTAACTCCAAGCAGCATTTACACTTGGGAAGATCTTTCCCAAGTGTTCGTCAGGCTGTTGAAGGAACTTACAGCGACCAGGTGGATTGTGAGCTGCAAGTTTGTGTGGAAATCGAATGAGATCTTAAGAGTATATTAGAGATGGATCACTTTGCATCATATCGTGGAAGCGATGTCGATCATCAAGCGATCTGCGCCTTCAAGGATGGTGTTAAAACGAAATTAAGTTTGAAGTTTGGTCGAACGGAGATATGACCACTGAGTCGGATGATGGAAATTGCTACCAAATGCATGTGGCGAGGAGGACCGACTCCGTGGCGGCAAATACAAGCGAGTCGATCGGAGAAAAAACTCGGTCGGAGCGAAGCGGAAGCGAACCAGCGGCTCTGGAGAGGCTCGGCGTGACTCGGGGCAAGTTCAAAGAAACAAAGGATCACGGAACCCCAAGAAGGTGAAGGATAAAGAAGGAAATAGCGTGATGGATATGCGTGTCACATCCACGAAGAAAAGGCGAAAGGTAATATCATCTACGAAGCATACCACTCGGCGATGTCGACTCCGATCAGCGGTTCCAAGGTAAACAGCCCAGGACAAGGAAAAAAAGCGGACAAAGCTGAAGACAAGGAGGGCGGTCGGGAGGATATCCTCATGTTAACTCCACTCGATGATTTTGCGGATGTGGAAAGCAAAGCCGGTGAAGGTTATCAGCAGTGAGGTGAACATGAGTAGCCCGCGACGCCTAAGTTATTGAGATGGTCACAAACTCCCATTACATTCGACCGATCCGATCACCCGACTCATATAGCCACCCGGGAGGAACAAGCGTTGATGGTCGACCCAATCGTCAAAGGCTTTCGGTAGCGAAGGTGCTAATGGATGGTGGTAGTGGACTGAATTTGTTGTATCTTGGACCGGCTGAAAGGAATGGGCATTCGATGTCGGTGAGCACGACAACATGAGTTTTCATGGAGTTATACCGGAAAAAAAGCTGAGTCGCTCGGTCGAGATAGCTCTGGGCGTGGTGTTCGGTGACTCGAAGCATTTCCGCAAGGAGAAGGCGGCGTTTGAAGTTGTAGACTTTCGGGCGCTTACCACGCTATTTTGGGAGACCAGCTTATGCATGGTTCATGGCTCGACCATGTTACGTGTACCTCAAGTGAAGATGCCCAGCCCCAAAGCGTGATCAACATCGCTGGCGATCGGAAAAAGCGGAAGAGTGTTTTCGAAGGCTCGAAATTGCGATTCGGTGGCAGCGGTTGAGTTCGAGGATACAAGAAAATGCAGATCCGAGTGATTTGTTGCGGGCAAAGAAACGCCACAGTCGGCGTTTGATCGTCCGTGAGACAAAAGCCGTTCACATTCACCCTCCGACCCCAATGCAGCTCCGACCCATATTTCCACAACACTCGACCCTAAATAGGAAGAAGCGCTCATCCGGTTCCTCGTGAAGCGGGACATCTTTGCATGGAAGCTTCTTTGACATGCGGGTGTTCGAGGATTGGTGAGCATCGCCTTAGAGTCGACTCAACCGCAAAACGGTCGAAGAACATCTTGACGGTCCACCGTCCGGAAGAAAAGCAATTGGTGAGAAGTGGCTCGACTATTGGCGGCGAGTTTATCAGAGAGATATACCACTCGAGTGGCTGCGCCAATGTCGTCATGGTTCCCAAGAAGGACAAGTCCTCCGCATGTGCATCAATTTCAAACACATCAATCGGGCCTACCGAAAGATCATTTCCTCTCCCTCGCATCGATCAAATCGTTATTTCGACGCGGGATCGAGATTGTCTTTTCTAGGCGCCTATTCCGGGTACCATCAGATCCGTGCATGCGAACCCAATGAGATAAAACAGCTTTCATCACTCCATTCGGTGCTTACGCTATATTACCATGCCATTCGGCCTCAAGAATGCACGGGCCACGTTCATGTGAATGATTGAAGTGTTTGCTTACTCAAATCGGTCGGAATGTGGAAGCGTACGTGGATGATATCGTGGTCAAGTCGCGAAAGGTTCCGACCCTTTGACTAACCTCGCGAAACATTTGCCAACCTCGGGAGGTATGATATCAAGCTCAATCCATCAAAGTGCACATTGGAGTTCTGGTGGAAAGTTACTCGGTTTTCGTTTACGAGCGAGGAATCGATGCAAACCGAAAAAATTGGCACTATACTCCAGATGAAAGCGCCCGTCTTGGTGCGATGTCGAGCTTCTTGGATGCTTGGCGCATTAAGTCGATTCATTTCACGACTTGGTGAAAAGGCATTGCCTCTTTACCGGTGATGAAAGCGAGACAAGTTGAGTGGACTCGAAGCTGATGCGGTGTTTGCCGAGCTAAAAGCTCGCTCTCCACCCGGCCGGTGCTTGCTGCTCCAATCGCAAAGAGCCTCTGTTGCTTTATATTGCAGCCACGGGAAAAGTCGTCGATCTGATACTTACGATCGGCGGGGAAGAAGAAGGAAAGCCTTCAAAGTTCGGCGCCCGATGTACTATTTATGCGAAGTTTTGACTCCATCAAAGCAAAGATATCCTCATTATCGAAGCTTGTGTATGGGATCTACATGACCACGAAGAAGGTTGCTCATTATTTCTCGATCACTCCATTACGATCGTCGTGACGCTCCACTTCGAGAGATTACACTGTGTGAGAGGCATGGCTGGTCGAGTGGCGAAATGGGCGATTGAACTCCTTCCCTTGATATCAAGTTTGAGGCAAAAGCCATTAAGTCCCAAGCAATAGCAGATTTCCTTGCCGAGTGGATTGAACAATGACCGACTCAAGTTCACTCGAACCTTTGGACCATGTTTTTGATGGCTCTAAGATGTTGAATGGTTCGGTCTTTGGGGTCGTCTGGTTTCCCCGGAGGAGATAAGCTCGAGATATGTGCTTGATTCACTTTGATTCCTCAACAATGAGGCGAGAATCTGAGGCCCTTTTGTATGGGTTGAGCATGGCCATTTCACTTTCGGTGTCCGTCGCCTTATGGTCTATGGCGACTTCGGTTGTAGTGATCAATCAAGTGATGAAGGAGTGGGGACGTTAAAGCCCAACCATGATTGAATCTTGCAATGCGGTGAGAAAGCTGGAAAAAGAAGTTTGAGGGTTAGAGCTTCATCATATACCCCGGTGAAGAATCAGCGGTGATGATTTGGCGAAGATAGGTTCAGAAGCCATTCCAGTGGTGTGTTCTGGAGCATATCCATACTCCATCGATCGAAGATCCTTTCACCGAAGAAGCTCCGCGGCCCAAAGGTGCCACGGTCAGATCCGAAGCGAGTTGAGGTCACGGTGGTCGACTTGGTCATGGAGGTGTTAGTGATCACTCCATTGGCGGTTCCATACATCGCGTATATCACGAGAAAAAAGCTCCGGAGGGCGAGGAAGAGGCTCGACGGATCGTCCGTCGATCCAAAGGCCTTCTTGTGATCAAGGACGGTTGTACATAGAAGCGCTTGGTTGGGTTGGTCGAAGTGCATAACGCGAGAAGAAGGTCGAATAATCCATGATGACATCCACTCGGGGATCATGGCCATCATCGTCCTCTCGGACCATTGTGGCCAAAGCATCTGGCGGATTTTATTGGCCAGGGCGAATGAGATGGCAAAGAGGCGGTGGACAAGTGCGAGGGATGTCGGTTTACTCCAACATGTCACATAAGCTGCGTCGACTCTGAAGACCATACCACTCGTCGGCCCTTCACGGTATGGGGTTAGATATGGTGGGCCCCTTGAGGACAGGTCGGCGGCTTCACGCATGTTACGGTGGTAGTCGACAAGTTCACCAAGTGGATTGAGGCTAAACCCATCAAGAACCTTGGCCGATCTTGCTGTTAGCTTCATCGAGGCGATATTCAGATATGGAGTCCCTTACAGCATCATCACAGACGATGGATCAAACTTGACTCGGAGGAATTGAGAGAGTTCCGCACTTCTCAAAACTGCACCGAGTGGACTACGCGATGCGCCCATCCACGGTCGAATGGACAAGCGGACGGGCCAATGGCTGATCCTCAAAGGGTTGAAACCCGGTGATCGTGACCTTAAGCATGCGGGTGGAGCATGGGTCGATGAACTTCCCTCGGTGCATTGGGGTGCGAGGACCACACCTAATCGGTCGGCCAGGAAGGACTCCATTCTTCTTGGTCTATGGGCTGAAAGCGGTCTTGCCAGGTGATCTGCTCCACAATACTCCTCGTGTTGAGCTCTACAGAAGGTGAAGCGGAACAAGCGGCAAGATCGGTCGACCTTTAGAGGAAGAAAGAGATGGCTCGATCCGTCGACCATCTACCAGCAGGACTTACATCGCTTCCACGCTAGAAGCGTGAAGAGTCGAGCCTTCCAAGAAGGAGATTTGGTTCTCCAAGTGGATCGGTAGAAACAACACAAGCTTGCTCCTTCTTGGGAAGGACCCTTCATTGTCACCAAGGTTCTCCTAGCGGACGTACCGTCTCTACAGCGTCAAGCACAATATCGAGGGCCCGTTCTTGGAGCAGAGCTACTCCGCCCATTTACACTTAAATTTTCTTTCGGATGAGATGTAATATAAGTATACATAGTTCATGTTTTGCAAGATAATAGTGTCAGAATTTCCCCAATGATTTTGTCACTTTTATTTGTGCGATAAATTTCCCCTCGGTGGGTGGCTTGTTTGTGAATCCGTTTAGCCTAAGTTTGTAAAAAATCCTTACCGAGTGGTGAGCGGACTCCCACTCGGGGCTTAACTTCGAATCCGTTTCGCCTAAGTTTGTAAAAAATCCTTCCCGAGTGGTGAGCAGGACTCCCACTCGGGGGCTTCTAACTTGAATCCGTCTTGCCTAAGTTTCAATAAAATCCTGCTTGAGTGGAGAGCGGACTCCCCTCGGGGCTTCAGCTGCAGGTCAAGTACTCGCCTAAGTTTCAATAAAATCCTCACTAGAGTGGAGGCGGACTCCCACTCGGGGCTTCTGCAGATCAAGTACCGCCTAAGTTTCAATAAAATCCTACAGAGTGGTGAGCAGGACTCTCACTCGGGGGCTTAGCTACAGTCAAGTACTCGCCTAAGTTTCAAATTCAATGTCTTGGTAGCAAGGAAGGCAGTGCAGTCATTGCGACCCTCTCCTCCGAGTTGTACCACAAGTACAGCGTGCGGTAGCAAGAAAGGCGAGTGCGATTAGGTCATTGCGACCCTCTCCTCGAGCTATGCCACAAGTACAACGTGCGGTAGCAAGGAAGGCAGGTGCAAGTCGATTGCGACCCTCTCCTCCGAGCTCGCCACAAGTACAACATCGCAGTAGCAAGGAAGGCGAGTGCAGTTGGCTGCGACCCTCTCCTCAGAGCTCGCCACAAGTACAATGTCTTGGTTGCAAGAAGGGCCGAGTGCGGTCTCTGCGGCCCTCCCCTTGAGCTCGCCACAAGTACAGCAGGGAAAATCCTCTCAGAGTGGAGGCAGACCTCTCACTCGGGGGCTTAAGCTGCTGACACAGTGCTCGCCTAAGTTATAAAAATCCTCTTAGAGTGGAGGCGAGACCTCCCACTCGGGGCTTGCTGCAGCCATTGCTGCGCCTAAGTTATAAAAATCCTATCGAGTGGAAGCGGACCTCCCACTCGGGGCTTAATGCGGCCAGTGCTCACCTAAGTTATAAAAAATCCTACAGTGGAGGCGAGACCTCCCACTCGGGGCTTAACTACAGCCAGTGCTGCGCCTAAGTTATAAAAATCCTACAGTGGAGGCAGACCACCCACTCGGGGCTTAGCTGCACCCAGTGCCGCCTAAGTTATAAAAATCCTCTGAAGTGGAGCACACCTCCCACTCGGGGCTTAAACACCCAACCAGTGCTGCGCCTAAGTTTTGAAAATCTCTACAGTGGAAGCACACCTCCCACTCGGAGGCTTGCTTGCAACCAGCCTTTGCCTAAGTGAATTGGGGAACAAGTTGATTGCAATGAGCACCTCGCTTTAACACCAAAAGACATCTCAAGCCAAATGCAAGCATATTCAAGCGTCGAATCCAAGTTAGGATAGATACCTATGAAAGCCGAAAGTGCTCGGCGCTAGGCTGTTGTTAAGGTTTGTCGGTTACAAAATCTTTCGGCATACCAAGGCAAATTTAAAGTCTGAGAGCTCAAGAAGTTTTACCCCTCTGTGGAGGCTGGAAGGTGCAACAAACTCATCAAGGTCGATTCCATCCATGATCCAGAGTGGCGGCGATGAAAGTCTCCATGAAGGACCAAATCATGCTTCTTGGTGTTAGCCACCGAAAAGCCTTGACTTGTCCTCGTGCATCCTTGCAATGGACTCGGGCGGACCAGGCGACATCGCACTTTTGGCGAAGACTTTTCCACTCTGCACTTTCGACCGAGAGATTGTGTTTAGTAGTCGCCGGAGACTTGAGGTCGTGGAGGCGTCTCCACAGGCGGGCGTAGTGTCAATGCGGGAAGTGGCAACCTTGACCTTGCAAGATAATCGATGGCAATGACAACACGAGACTCGAGCGAACACGTTCATGGTGACCGTAATTCACGGAGAGTTGATGGGGTCGAGTTGGTTCAATCGACCGATCTCCTCTTCAAAGTTTTGGCAAAATTCTGCAAGCACAACCAGCGAGTCAAGACAGCGATCGAATGGAAAGATCACAGTTAGAATACCCGTTTGATGCAAAGTTTACCTTGAGCATGAGGAAAAGCTTCTTGGCGAGTCCACCCGGATAAGCCTCCGGATCTTTCTTCTTCCCAACCAGCTCACGGCTTTGTCATTGAAGCGATCTTGTCACTTTTCCGTCGACTCACTTCTTTATTGGCAATATCAGAGGCAGCTTTCAGTTGGTGTTTTCTTCTTCAAGCTTTGGTGACCAAAGCCAACTTCTCGTCTGCGAGCTTGGTCTTCTCTAAAAGCTGTATTACGCATCTCGGCTAGCTCGGGGTCTTTCTTCTTACGGGCCTCCTTCACTTTGCTTGCAAAATTCTGACAAATCGAGACTTTGAAACAAATGAGGACAAAAGCGTTAAATCGAGGCCTCACCAAACATACCTTTGGTCTCCTCCTTTGCCTTCGCCAAATTCTCTGGACCAGCTTGAGGTCAAGCTCGAGTTGGATATGTTTGTTCTCCAACTTTCGGTGTAGCAGCACGCCGGTAGCGAGGATTTCTCACGAAGAACCAATCGACAAAATGTCAAAGATAATTCACTTCGGTGGTGAGGAAAAATCATCGTTTCTAAGACTATGGCGAATACAAACATTCGTAGTAGTCTGGGGACTACACCGGTGGGTGCACTCAGCGATGCCCCACTAGTTCTATCAAGATAAAGTCGACTAGTCGACCAACACAAAAAAACCATGACGTATTCTTGATTTGTAGCCAAGCGCGGACGATCGACCCACGATCTCGGGGACTACACCCGGTGGGTTGCACTCAGCGTGCCCCACGGTTGGAGAAATCCATTCGACCTAGTCGAATGAAGGAAGAACAACTTATAAAAACTATGGTGCGTGCCGGTCCACCATAGCAGAGACTACACCGGTGGGTGCACTCAGCGTGCCCCCACTAACGAATTTCAATCAACACACCCCGGGTGTAGGACTACTCTGATTTCCGAAGAAGAATTTTCAGATATCATATCTTAACGAGCGGCGATGACCGGCGTGACACGAGCGTTGCTTTGAAGAAGTGAACTAGCGTCATAGGCTGCTGGCCAGCCTCCGGATGGCCTTCTGCTCCATCATGACTCCGCTGGCGTATCGCTTCTTTTGTATGCGGCTTGGTCCTCTGGGGCGTAGTGGGTCGACAAGAGTGAAGGCTGTGCAGCACTTTCGGCGGCGGAGGTGAGCACTCGTCAGCGGCACCGCAAAAGATACGGTGTGCGAGTGGTGTTCTCCCCCTCGCGACCCGGTGTCT
>JAHHZJ010010797.1:0-10825 GCA_021437245.1 Aegilops speltoides
TTATCATTTACTTTCTCCAACACCTTAAAGGGACCAGCAGCACGTGGCATTAGCTTTGATTTGCAAATCGGAAATCTATCCTACATAAATGTAACCAAACAAGATCTCCGGTGCAAACACAACATGTTTCTACCCTTATCTCCAGCAAGTTTATATTTAGCATTCATCGCTCAATGTTTTCCTTAGTTAACTCATGCATTTTCAAATCAATTCAACACGTTCTTTAGCATCAAAATTAACCTTCTCCGAAGATGGAAGAGGCAACAAATCAATAGGTGCGAGGTAGGAAACCATACACAACTTCAAGGGCACATCTTAGTAGTAGAATGCAATGAGCGATTATAAGCAAATTCAATATGAGGCAAGCATTCCTCCCATTTTCTTATTTTTCTTTAGAACAGCCCTAAGCATAGTAGACAATGTTCTATTGACTACTTCAGTTTGTCCATCAGTTTGGGGTTGACAAGTAGTACTAAAAGCAGTTTAGTCCCCAACTTGGCCATAAACATCTCCAAAAGTGGCTAAGAAATTTAGTATCACGATCTGAAACAATAGTATTTGGCACACCATGCAAGCGAATTATTTCACGAAAGAACAAATCAGCAACATTGACAGCATCATCGCTTTTATGACATGGTATAAAGTGTGCCATTTTAGAATCTATCTGATGAGGACATGACTACCTTGGATATGACCAAAATATTGCATACATGCATATTTGTCGGAGTGATTTCTAGTGCAAACTATTCAATAATCTATTTATGTTATCAAGAACAAAAATACTTCACACACTTTTGTGTTTTGTCTAATTGCAGGTGTATGGGACATTTGTACAATCCACATATGAAGATAAGGAAGAAGAGATGTTTATTTGCTGTTCAAAAGTTCTCTCCGTCACTTTTGGCCCAGAAGATAGAGTCCAAGTCTCTCGTTTGGACTCAGATTCGGACTTCTCAGACATATGACTCAAAACGCCAACAACTTTTTCATACGGACTCGAATTGGGTGATTCTTTTTTGTTGGAAAGTAGATTTCATGCTCTTTCCAGAACAATTGGAATCACCTTAAAATCGTCCGGGCGTTGAGTTGTGGACGAAACAATCTGGCGCTGCAGCAGAATCCGAGTCAAACTACAAGTCCAAAGGTGTTCGTCACCTTCACTTGGGCCCATGAGCCTTGTACGACCTAGGGTTAGTTTTAGGCTGCCTTGGACGTTCTCCACCTCCTTGGCCGCCACCTTGCTCCTATAAGTAGATCCATCTAGTAGCTTTTCCTTGGGATTTGTTTAGTTAAAGTTAGCCATTGCAACCATTGTGCCGTTTGTGTCCAGCGACCAGACCAAGACCGCTTACGGATCCCCACCTTTATCAATACTTCATAACATACTGCAATATTCAGATTGCTTTTATCATATTCTTGCTTGTTCTTGATTGCTTGCAGGAATAGACCTTCGTAGTCAGGTTGATGCGTGCTCGTGATCAATAACCTCTCGGAGTTGGTTTAGCGATTGCTAAAGCGCAGCGTCGTGCTGCGTTTGTAGTCGGATCGTCAAAGTCATCTTCACCAAATCGATAGTTATCATCTCATCGAAAGATCGGGACACCCGCCTCTATCAAGTGGTATCGGTTTTTCAGGTTGCTCGGTGAGATTTACGGTTTTCATAATTTAGATCGCATCATCATTCATACCTATAGTCCATGAAAAAGCCACAAAAAGTTAGATCTGTTCATCCTTTATCCAAACCAGTCTGAGCCTTTGCAATTTTCTATTCGTTTGCTTGCATAGTTGAATTATCGGTTGCATCGTCGTGTATGGAGTTGCTGGTCTTAGTGTCTAGTTCCTTTAGAGTTTGAGTTCTGTTCACATTAGTCACGCCGCGCTGCATCATTATCCTTCCACTGTCCACCATCCTATCTATTATTTCCACCACGTGCTTTCGCGCTGTTCATTATTATAATCATAGTTGAGATCATATACATCTTCGCTTTGATCAATCTGCATCTTATCTAGTTTGTCTTGGACAGAGGAAAAAAAAGAGAAAAAAGAAAAAAGGAAAGAAAGAAAAAGAAAAAAGAAAAAAAAAGCGTGAGAAAAAAGAAGAGAAAAACGGATCTATCTAAATCAATCTCGTACTGAATTCGGATTGGAATCATTTTGCGCTGTATTCAGTAAAACAGGTGTATCTTCCTCATATGAAGTCCGTTTTGGCTCGTGAGTACTCAAATTGAAGCTAACACTTGAGCCGCATCTAAATAGTTGCAGAAGTTAGTTTAATATTTGACACCTCAAAATCGGCTTCTAAATAGGTCTTTTGCCCTCGAAGTTCGTGAACACAACTTGTTCCAATTTTTCAGGCCAGTTTAGAATTCTTTGACTCCTCATATCAACTCGAATTGAGTGATTCTTTTGCATTGGAAAGCTTGAGTTAGTAGCATTCTTTGAAAGAATTTATCAGAAAATTGGCTCAAATTTTTCAAGAGGAAAGTTGGAAGTTGTTGTATATCCTGCTTGGCGATTGTTTTCATCATTATCTTCCTGCCGTTGTGATCTTCACTTATATCTTGCTGTCAAGAGCTACTTAGTATCCTTCATTGATGCTAGTTGTGCTCGCCGATGACCTCATTAGTGTTCTAGGCTCGCGTCTCTAGTCGGTCTAGCCTAGGACCAGCCAGATACCGTCGTTGAGCGTTTATTCAACATTGCATCTTTGAATTGATTATTGCTAAATTTTTTGCTACCATATATAGCCAACCCAGCTCCACATATTTCTACACCGTGTATACGTACGTTTGATGAGGACATGACTACCTTGGATATGACCAAAAATATTGCATACATGCATACTTGTCAGGTGATTTCTAGTGCAAACTATTCAATAATCTATTTATGTTATCAAGAACAAAAATACTTCACACACTTTTGTGTTTTGTCTAATTGCAGGTGTATGGGACATTTGTACAATCCACATATGAAGATAAGGAAGAAAGTAATGTTTATTTGCTGTTCAAAAAGTTCTCTCGTCACTTTTGGCCAAGAAGATAGAGTCCAAGTCTCTCACGTTTTGGACTCAGATTCGGACTTCTGAACATACCTGACTCAAAAACGCCAACAACTTTTTCATACGGACTCTGAATTGGGTGATTCTTTTTTGTTGGAAAGTAGATTTCATGTTCTTTCCAGCACAATTGGAATCACCTTAAATCGTCGGAGCGTTGAGTTATGGACGAAACAATCTGACGCTGCAGCAGAATCCGAGTCAAACTACAAGTCCAAAGGTGTTCGTCACCTTCACTTGGGCCCATGAGCCTTGTACGACCTAGGGTTAGTTTTAGGCTGTCTTGGGACGTTCTCCACCTCCTTGGCACCACCCTTGCTCCTATATAAGTAGATCCATCTAGTAGCTTTTCCTTGGGGTTTTGTTTAGATCAAAAGTTGCCATAGCTGCAACTTGGCGTGCCGTTTGTGTTCAACGACCAGACAAAGCGTCACAGAACCCCACCTTGATCAATAAAGCTTTCATCTTATATTCGCAATATCAGATTGCAATCTCAGTTTCTTGCTTGTTCTTCGTTTGCTCGCGAAACAGACCTTCGTGGTCGAGGTTGATGCGTGCTCTGGCGTGGTCAATAACCTCTCGGAGTTGGTTTAGCGATTGCTAAGCGCGGCGTCCTTACTGCGTTAAGTAGTCGGATCGTCAAAGTCGACTTCCATCAAGCGAAATCCACCATCTCATCGAAGGCGGGACACCTTTGCCTCTATCAAGTGGTATCAGTTTCAGGTTGCTCGGTGAGATTTTACAGTGTTCATAGTTTAGATCGCATCAGTCATTCATACCTATAGTCCATGAAAAAGCCACAAAAAAAGTTAGATCTGTTCATCTTTTATCCAAGCCGATCTGAGCCTTTGCAATTTTCTATTCGTTGCTTGCATAGTTGAATTATCGGTTGCATCGTCGTGTCGGTTGCTGGTCTTAGTGTCTAGGTCCTTTAGAGTTTGAGTTCTGTTCACATTAGTCACGCGCCGCCGCTGTATCATTATCCTTCCGCTGTCCACCATCCCATCTATTAATTTCCACCACATGTTATCGTTGTTCATTGTCATAATCATAGTTGAGGTCATTCATCTTCGCTGATCAATGCATCTTATCTAGTTTGTCTTGGAAAGAGGAGAAAAAAGAGAAAAAAGAAAAAAAGCAAAAAAAAGGAAAAGAGAAAGAAAAAAGAACAAAAAATGTGAGAAAAAAAAGAGAAAAAAATCGGATCTATCTAGAATCAATCTCGTACCTGAATTCGGATTGGAATCTGTTTTGCACACTGTTTAGTAAAACAGGTGTATCTTCGTCATCGAAGTCCGTTTGGCTCGTGAGTACTCAAATTGAAGCTAGAGACAGGCCGCATCTAAATAGTTGCAGAAGCTAGTTCAATATTTGACACCTCAAAATCGGCTTCTAAATAGGTGTTTTGCCCTCGAAGTTCGTGAACACAGCTTGTTCCAATTTTCAGGCGGTTTAGAATTCTTTGACTCCTCATATCAACTCGGAATTGAGTGATTCTTTTTGCATTGGAAAGCTTGAGTTAGTAGCATTCTTTGAAAGAATTTATCAGAAAATTGGCTCAAACTTTTCAAGAGAAAGTTGGAGAAAGAGTTGTTGTATGTCTGCTGGCAGTTGTTTTCATCATTATCTTTACTACCGTTGTGATCTTCACTTATATCTTGCTGTCAAGAGCTACTTAGTATCCTTCATTGATGCTAGTTGTGCTTTCGCCGTGACCTCATTAGTGTTCTAGGCTCGCGTCTCTAGTCGGTCTAGCCTAGGACCAGCACAGTACCGTCGTTGACGTTTATTCAACATTGCATCTTTGAATTGATTATTGCTAAATTTTTTGCTACCATATATAGCCAACCCAGCTCCACATATTTCTACACGTGTATCGTCGTTCCCCTTGCAATCGCTTTACACAATCTTGAGTTACTTGACACGCTGGTTGCTGTCACGCCTGCGCATGGTAAGAACTTGTAAGATATTGATATTTGCTTTACTGTGAGCACTTTACAACCACATCCTAGTAGTTCATAGAACATTATTCTCGAATTTTGTTTCTTGTTTCTACTAATCATGACAGGTTTCAGAGATAGAAGTTCTTGGACGACGAACACATCTTCACCATCACGAGTTGGGACAACACACACGAGCACATGGCAGAGTTAGCTCTTTACCGTCATTTGAGGTAGATTTAATCCTGCTATTTATCTAGCTTGGAGCTTGAAGTAGAAAAAGTTTTTAGTCAGCATGTTTTTGAACTTGGCGATGCGAGCTGCCACTAGAGCATTTACTGGTTTTGCTTCTGTTTGGTGGAGTGTGCATTGTAAGAAAACATTGATAACCAACCCACAACTTGGAAAGATTTGAAAGATGTAATGAGAAAACAATTTTCCTCCTTACTATAAATCGTGAATTGTACATAAATTTGAACAATTTAAACAAGGCAATAACACTGTTCATGCTTACTACCAAGAGTTCAAATCTTATATACATCATTGTAACATAGAAGAATCTGAGGATGATACAATGAGTAGATTTTTAGTGGTTTGAACCATGATATTCAGGCAAGATTTCAGTATATTCCTCGTTGCATTACTGGTATGTATGTTCGTGCTTGTACCTTTGAGAGACGATTACTGAGGAGGATGCATTGGGTGACTACAACAACTACAATTCAGTTCATGCTCACCACAGTTGTTGGTTCCTCCACCCTGCACCTACTAGAGCAGCCCCACCTTGGGCGCGACATCATCTCAAGAGTATGGTGCATTGTCTAAGTCTGTAACTACATCAGCTCGTCTTTGCGACAAGGTAATGATAAAAGTATTGATGATATAACTTCACATGAGAATGATGCATCCTAGTTAACTTGAATGCATCATGTGTTGAGTTACCTGGTGATTTGATTACAACACCTATTTTAGAGAATCTTGATCTGTCATGAATCGTCATGTGATCAAACAATTGAAATACCAACAATTTTGAGTGCACCCATTGAATTAACTGTTGATGCAAAAGAATCAATGTTTGATCATTTTGATATGACCTCTAATCTTGGTGATGATTCGTGTCCGAATGACTCATTGCATGTTTGCTTATCTAGGCATGTTGTAGCATGTAAATTTGATGCAAGTAAGGTTTATTCACCAATGTTGGGATGGTTTAATGATGAACATTGTCAATCTTTTGAAATGAATAAAGCTTCACTCATATGTGCAAACTGAGTTGCAATATTTTCATGCCTTCTACTTCTTGTGTTAATTTTTGGCTTTAGATTTTATGAACTATACAAGTTACTCATATATTCATGTGTCATATATGCAAAAATCGAGGAAGTAAAATGGATGACATATACATATACAACATGTACACCTTGTCTCTTTTGTTAGCCACATTTCCAGATTAAGCAGCTTGAGGGGGGACTTTATTTTCAAGAAGGGAGGATGATGAGGACATGACTACCTTGGATATGACCAAAAATATTGCATACATGCATACTTGTCAGGTGATTTCTAGTGCAAACTATTCAATAATCTATTTATGTTATCAAGAACAAAAATACTTCACACACTTTTGTGTTTTGTCTAATTGCAGGTGTATGGGACATTTGTACAATCCACATATGAAGATAAGGAAGAAAGTAATGTTTATTTGCTGTTCAAAAAGTTCTCTCACGTCACTTTTGGCCCAAGAGAAGATAGAGTCCAAGTCTCTCACGTTTTGGACTCAGATTCGGACTGCACAGACATACCTGACTCAAAACGCCAACAACTTTTTCATACGGACTCTGAATTGGGTGATTCTTTTTTTGTTGGAAAGTAGATTTCATGTTCTTTCCAGCACAATTGGAATCACCTTAAAATACGTCCGGAGCGTTGAGTTGTGGACGAAACAATCTGACGCTGCAGCAGAATCCGAGTCAAACTACAAGTCCAAAGGTGTTCGTCACCTTCACTTGGGCCCATGAGCCTTGTACGACCTAAGGGTTAGTTTTAGGCTGCCTTGGGACGTTCTCCCTCCTTGGCCGCCACCCTTGCTCCTATATAAGTAGATCCATCTAGTAGCTTTTCCTTGGGGTTTGTTTAGATCAAAAGTTAGCCATAGCTGCAACCGCGTGCCGTTTGTGTTCAACGACCAGACAAAGCGTCACGGAACCCACCTTGATCAATAAAGCTTTCATCTTATATTCGCAATATCAGATTGCAATCTCAGTTTCTTGCTTGTTCTTCGTTTGCTGCGCGAAACAGACCTTCGTGGTCAGGTTGATGGCGTGCTCTGGCGTGGTCAATAACCTCTCGGAGTTGGTTTAGCGATTGCTAAAGCGCGGCGTCCTCGCGCGTTCGTGGTCGGATCGTCAAAGTCGACTTCCATCAAGCGAAATCCACCATCTCGCCGAAAGGCGGGACACCTTTGCCTCTATCAACGTTCCCGGCAATCGCACACAATCTTGAGTTACTTGACACGCTGGTTGCTGTCACGCTTTGCGCATGGTAGAACTTGTAAGATATTGATATTTGCTTTACTGTGAGCACTTTACAACCACATCCTAGTAGTTCATAGAAACATTATTCTTGAATTTTGTTTCTTGTTTCTACTAATCATGACAGGTTTCAGAGATAGAAGTTCTTGGACGGCGAACACATCTTCACCATCACGAGAGTTGGGACAACACACGAGCACATGGCAGAGTTAGCTCTTTACCGTCATTTGAGGTAGATTTAATCCTGCTATTTATCTAGCTTGGGAGCTTGAAGTAGAACAAGTTTTTAGTCAGCATGTTTTTCTGAACTTGGGCGAGTCTGAGCTGCTACTAGAGCATTTATTGGTTTTGCTTCTGTTTGGTGGAGTGTGCATTGTAAGAAAAACATTGATAACCAACCCACAACTTGGAAAGATTTGAAAGATGTAATGAGAAAACATTTTCCCTCCTTACTATAAATCGTGAATTGCTATGAAATTTGAACAATTTAAATAAAGGCAATAACACTGTTCATGCTTACTACCAAGAGTTCAAATCTTATATACATCATTGTGACATAGAAGAATCTGAGGATGATACAATGAATAGATTTTTGGTGGTTTGAACCATGATATTCAGAGCAAGATTTCAGTATATTCCTCGTTGCATTACTGGTATGTATGTTAGTGCTTGTACCTTTGAGAGACAGATTCTGAGGAGGATGCATTGGGTGACTACAACAACTACAATTCAGTTCATGCTCACCACCACCCGGTTGGTTCCACCGCTGCACCTACTAGAGCAGCCCCACCTCGAATGCGACATCATCTCAAGAGTATGGTGCATTGTCTAAGTCTGTACTACATCAGCTCGTCTTTGCGACAAGGTAACGATAAAGGTATTGATGATATAACTTCACATGAGAATGATGCATCCCTAGTTAACTTGATGCATCATGTGTTGGGTTACCTAGTGATTTGATTACAACACCTATTTTAGAGAATCTTGATACTGTCATGAATCGTCATGTGATCAAACAATTGAAATACAAACAATTTTGAGTGCACCCATTGAATTAACTGTTGATGCAAAGAATCAATGTTTGATCATTTTGATATGACCTCTAATCTTGGTGATGATTCTATGTCGAATGACTCATTGCATGTTTGCTTATCTAGGCATGTTGTAGCATGTAAATTTGATGCAAGTAAGGTTTATTCACCAATGTTGGGATGGTTTAATGATGAACATTGTCAATCTTTTGAAATGAATAAGAGCTTCACTTATATGTGCAAACTGAGTTGCAATATTTTCATGCCTTCTACTTCTTGTGTTAATTTTTGGCTTTAGATTTTATGAACTATACAAGTTACTCATATATTCATGTGTCATATATGCAAAAATCGAGGAAGTAAAATGGATGACATATACATATACAACATGTACACCTTGTCTCTTTTGTTAGCCACATTTCAGATTAAACAGCATGAGGGCGGCTTTATTTTCAAGAAGGGAGGATGATGAGGACATGACTACCTTGGATATGACCAAAATATTGCATACATGCATATTTGTCAGGTGATTTCTAGTGTAAACTATTCAATAATCTATTTATGTTATCAAGAACAAAATACTTCACACCTTTGTGTTTTGTCTAATTGCAGATGTATGGGACATTTGTACAATCCACATATGAAGATAAGGAAGAAAGTAATGTTTATTTGCTGTTCAAAAGTTCTCTCACGTCACTTTTGGCCCAAGAAGATAGAGTCCAAGTCTCTCACGTTTTGGACTCAGATTCAGACTGCTGCGGCAGACATACCTGACTCAAAACGCCAACAACTTTTTCATACGGACTCTGAATTGGGTGATTCTTTTTTGTTGGAAAGTAGATTTCATGTTCTTTCCAGCACAATTGGAATCACCTTAAAATCGTCCGGGCGTTGAGTTGTGGACGAAACAATCTGACGCTGCAGCAGAGTCCGAGTCAAACTTCAAGTCCAAAGGTGTTACGTCACCTTCACTTGGGCCCATGAGCCTTGTACGACCTAGGGTTAGTTTTAGGCTGCCTTGGGACGTTCTCCCACCTCCTTGGCCGCCACCCTTGCTCTATATAAGTAGATCCATCTAGTAGCTTTTTCCTTGGGGTTTGTTTAGATCAAAAAGTTAGCCATAGCTGCAACCGGCGTGCTTCGTTTGTGTTCAACGACCAGACAAAGCGTCCGCAGAACCCCACCTTGATCAATAAAGCTTTCATCTTATATTCGCAATATCAGATTGCAATCTCAGTTTCTTGCTTGTTCTTCGTTTGCTCGCGGGAAACAGACCTTCGTGGTCAGGTTGATCGTGCTCTGGCGTGGTCAATAACCTCCGGAGTTGGTTTAGCGATTGCTAAAGTAGCGGCGTCCTCTACGTTCGTAGTCGGATCGTCAAAGTCGACTTCCATCAAGCGAAATCCACCATCTCCTGAAAGGCAGGACACCTTTGCCTCTATCAACGTTCCCCTGGCAATCGCTTTACACAATCTTGAGTTACTTGACACGCTGGTTTACTGTCACGCTTTGCCGCATGGTAAGAACTTGTAAGATATTGATATTTGCTTTACTGTGAGGCACTTTACAACCACATCCTAGTAGTTCATAGAAACATTATTCTTGAATTTTGTTTCTTGTTTCTACTAATCATGACAGGTTTGAGAGATAGAAGTTCTTGGACGACGAACACATCTTCACCATCACGAGAGTTGGGACAACACACACGAGCACATGGCCAGTTAGCTCTTTACCGTCATTTGAGGGTAGATTTAATCTGCTATTTATCTAGCTTGGGAGCTTGAAGTAGAACAAGTTTTAGTCAGCATGTTTTTCTGAACTTGGCGAGATCGAGCTGCTACTAGAGCATTTATTGGTTTTGCTTCTGTTTGGTGGAGTGTGCATTGTAAGAAAAACATTGATAACCAACCCACAACTTGGAAAGATTTGAAAGATGTAATGAAAACATTTTCCCTCCTTACTATAAATGTGAATTGCTATATAAATTTGAACAATTTAAATAAGGCAATAACACTGTTCATGCTTACTACCAAGAGTTCAAATCTTATATACATCATTGTGACATAGAAGAATCTGAGGATGATACAATGAATAGATTTTTTAGTGGTTTGAACCATGATATTCGAGCAAGATTTCAGTATATTCCTCGTTGCATTACTGGTATGTATGTTCGTGCTTGTACCTTTGAGAGACGATTCTGAGGAGGATGCATTGGGTGACTACAACAACTACAATTCAGTTCATGCTCACCACGCTTGAGTTGGTTCCACC